>CM056954.1:14509389-14785687 GCA_029856935.1 Cyclocarya paliurus | reverse complement strand
CCTCGCATAGTTCTCTACATATGTATTGAGCAGATAATTTCCGGTGCCCAACTTCATCTGCCAACCCCATAGGAGGAAGATGATTATAATAATTGAGGTTAGAAGTATATATACCTAGGTTCATGCAACATTACTTAGCAAATAAAGCACAACCACTTGAATCAGTTGCAGCTTGCATAGCTAAACCTTGGTCACTGAAACTTTCCCTCCAACTAACTAGTATATATAAATTGAGTTTAATCTGGTTAACTTGAAAATAAACTAGATGA
The DNA here is from genome assembly GCA_029856935.1 of Cyclocarya paliurus. Classification (NCBI taxonomy): domain Eukaryota; kingdom Viridiplantae; phylum Streptophyta; class Magnoliopsida; order Fagales; family Juglandaceae; genus Cyclocarya; species Cyclocarya paliurus. Next base: position 14,785,418 of record CM056954.1, on the reverse strand, counting down.
TTTAATACTATTGGAAGCATTCATCTTAACCCACACTTCTTACACGTAAAATTTCAAACATGCTTACTTCATATTCCCCAAGACTATAAACACACACACCTGTCCATGGATGGAGAGAGTCAGGTGAAAATTCATATACACAAGACTTAATATGTTTGTTAGTACTATACCATCTTTTACACGGCCTAATGGGTGAGACTATAGTAAGACTATATAACTATGAACCCCATACTAATTGTACCTGCCATGGTTTGTGAGAAGCTCCCAGCCACAAGAAGCCTTTCCATGGCTGCCATTCTCCCACTTCCGAGAGAGCATACCATTGAGAGAAGTAATCCGTATCTGTACACTAGAATTAGAAAAGTCACTATATATGGTTTGTAACTTTATTGAATGATATTGAGCACATGGGGATGGGCAGGGGAAGATTCCAACCAATAACCCCACTTTATGATGCATGGTGCCAGCCAATTGTGATACCCCTTGCAGCAAGAAGGGCCCAATATTAAGTCCAGAGCAATGCTATGCCCCAATCCCAACAGTATAACTTCGCTATGATCTCAAATTAACTACATCTAGCGAAACAATTTCTTTTTTTGGGTAATCAAGAAGTTTTATTCATAATAATAGGCAAAGCCCACATCTAGCAAAACAATAAATATCACATATACATGCACGCAACACTACCCGCAGGTTCATCCATTTCCACTTTATTGTTCCATTTTTACTAGAGTTACCCAGCAGGTTCATAACAGATCCTCTTAATAAAATTCATCCTAATTATGTGAAAAAAATTAATTTTTTTGTCTAAAAAAACAAGAGTTTTTGGCTTAAACTGTACATTGTGAGAACGAAACAAATTTAAAAAATGCAAGGAAGATCAACCGTTGGAAAGCCCACGACACCGAAATTGACTGTATAATCTAATAAGAAGCAAAACTTTCAGGCACATGCAATTCAGACCAATTCTTTGGCACGCTGAACCACTATAACAACCGAGAGAGACGAAAAACCCAAATCTTTTATCAAATGCCAAAAGAAATAGACTCGTAGAACCTAGCCCACTAAAAGAATCATATTATATGTAGTTAAGATAATGTACCTATCATTATTAATCAGAATTTAAAAAACAAACACCAAAATAAATACAAGAATCTCACCTCAATCTGTGCAAAGATTTTATCCACGAAGGACCTATAAAAAAAAAGCCCCAGATTACGTAAAGAAGCTGGAGTATTCGGAGAATTCGAATCAATCTGCCAGAAGACGTCGATCTCCGCCTGATGTCGCTAGAACCGGAGGCGAGGGAGGAGCGAGGAAGCGTGGCAATGGTGTGAGCGGAAACCCTAGGCACAGAGTGTGAATTTGCTTTAGGTTCAACACGAAAGCTCTACTCTGCTCTCTCTCTCTCTCCTCCGCAAGGAGGAGGAAGAGCGGGGAAAGCTAAAAAAATGAGACGCTTTTTTCGGATTCGTGCAAAACTGCATTGCAAACTGCACAGTACAACAAATTTTATATGTGCTTCATTTTCATTATGGAAAAGTCTGGGATCAGCCCCTATTTGCATCAGCCGATCACACACATGACGTGGCTTAAACAAATTTACCAATTTCTCCCTAAGTCCCCTCACCCCGAAGCCCCTTCTCAGTCCTAGGGCTGCACACGGTCCGGTCCGGTCCGGTTCGGTCCGACCCTCTTTTTTTTTTTTTAAAAAAAAATCAATTAATAAAAAAAATTATTTACATTACTAAATTAAACTAAGTGACTTATTAATATGGATTATGTAACAAACTCAATAAAAAAATATTTTATATAGTCAATGATAATAAATTAGATAAAAATTACATTATTATTTTATTACTAACTTAAAGTATGTTAATGCATAATGAGCCATATACAACTTTTAACATTTTGTATATGAAGTAATAAGTATGAATAATTTAATTATCCATACATATTATATCCATAATTGAGAAAGATATATACTTAACATACTATTATAAATAAGAATAAAATATTTAATTATACATACTATTATAAATTTATAAATTTATAAATTATACATATATTATAATTTACACTATAACTCTTAATACTTAATAGTATTAGTAATATATTAAAGAATATATTAATACATTGATACTAAATATATATAGTGATAGACTTATAGTGATTAGTTATTATGAATCATGATTTAGAGTAAGTAAATGACTCAAATTCAATGTATTATAAATATTATAATTTATGATTCTAATACTATAATGACAATTATAGTATAACTATATAATAGTATTAGTATAAAGTATTAGACTATTAGTAATATAGTAATATAGTATAGGCTATAGCTATATATTAGTAATATTAATATAAGTATAATTGTATAACTATAACTATAGTCTATAGTTAATAACTTAATAGTTATAACTATACTAAATCGTTATAACTTATACTAATATATAATATAGTTATAATAAATCACTATAATATAGTATAACTAAACTAATATAACTATTAGTATAACTATATAATAGTATTAGTATAAAGTATTAGACTATTAGTAATATAGTATATGCTATAGCTATATATTAGTAATATTAGTATAAGTATAATATTAATTGTATAAGTATAACTAATAAACTATAGTATATAGTTAATAGTTATAACTATACTAAATAATTATAACTTATACTAATATATAAATTAGTTATAATAAATCACTATAATATGGTATAACTAAATTAATATAACTATTAGTATAACTATATAATAATATTAGTATAAAGTATTAGACTATTAGTAATATAGTAATATAGTATAGGCTATAGCTATATATTAGTAATATTAGTATTAGTATAATTGTATAAGTATAACTATAGTCTATAGTTAATAGTTATAACTATATTAAATCATTATATATAGTTAATAGTTATAACTATACTAAATCATTATAACTTATACTAATATATAAATTAGTTATAATAAATCACTATAATATGGTATAACTAAACTAATATAACTATTAGTATAACTATATAATAATATTAGTATAAAGTATTAGACTATTAGTAATATAGTAATATAGTATAGGCTATAGCTATATATTAGTAATATTAGTAATATTAGTATTAGTATAATTGTATAAGTATAACTATAGTCTATAGTTAATAGTTATAACTATACTAAATCATTATAACTTATACTAATATATAATATAATTATAATAAATCACTATAATATGGTATAACTAAACTAATATAACTATTAGTATAACTATATAATAGTATTAGTATAAAGTATTAGACTATTAGTAATATAGTATATGCTATAGCTATATATTAATAATATTAGTATTAGTATAATTGTATAAGTATAACTATATTCTATAGTCAATAGTTATAACTATACTAAATCATTATAACTTATACTAATATATAATATAATTATAATAAATCACTATAATATAGTCTAACTAAACTAATATAACTATTAGTATAACTATATAATGGTATTAGTATAAAATATTAAACTATTAGTAATATAGTATAGGCTATAGGTTATAGCTATATATTAATAATATTAGTAATTTAGTATAAGTATAATTGTATAAGTATAACTATAGTTTATAGTCTATACTTATAACTATATTAAATCATTATAACTTATACTAATATATAATATAGTTATAATTTCTTATAAACTTATAACTTATAATAAATCACTATAATATAGTATAACTAAACTAATATAACAACTAATATAACCATTAGTATAACTATATAAAATATATAATAGTATTAATAGTCTATACTTAATTATAATATAGTATAATTATATATAAAAAAATATATAAAAAATATATAAAAATTAATTATATTCGGTCCGGTCCGGTCCGAAAATCAGCCGGACCGTGGACCGGACCGAATTCATTCGGTCAAAAAAAAAATGGACCGGACCGGACCGGACCAAATTTGGTCCGATCCGGTCCGGTCCAAAATGACCGGTCCGGTCCGGTTTTCTCGGTCCGGACCGACCGATTATCAGCCCTACTCAGTCCCCCTCCATCTCCCCACGCACCCCACCCCCTACATCTCAGTCCCCCTCCATCTCTGCCCTAACCCCTCCCCCTCCATCGATAAGTCATAAAATAATACAAAATAATAAATAATAAAAAAACAATTACCTTCCCATCGCCATGGCCGAAGCTCACAGCCTCTTCATCTCTCTCTCTCTCTCTAAAACTCGAAGTGAAAAAATGAGTATTTGAAACCCAAGATTCTTTATTTTTATTTTTTCTTTTGGTCTCTCTTTGTCTGTTCCTTGTGGTTGAAGCGAGGAATCCGTGGACGTATTGAATTCGTGAAGGTCTGGTTTGGTCCATGAGGAAGCCCAACGAGCAAGACTCCGCAGGTGAGGAAGAAAAATACACTTTTTTTTTTTGGCTTTCTTCTTTTTGTCATGGGACTGGTGATAAGATTTTTACATATGGTGAACTTATTTTTTTACTCTTGAATTTGTAGTCTGATTGTGTGTAATTTTTTTTATCTTGGTTTTTTGTTAATTTCTGAGTGATTATAGTGATTTGTTTTTGTGCCCATATTGTGTTTGACGAAATGATTACTCCACCAAATGGACTTCCTTGGCTTTTTTTTTCTCTTTTTTTTTTTTTAATGAATAGCTTCCTAGGCATTCAATGAAACTAAATGACAGTTTCTGGTTTGCATGTATGACAATTCATATTGTTTTAGAAATAGCTCAACGCATATCTAATTTGTCAATATCTCATTCTTAAATTATTGATATTTTTCTTCCCTCTTGTGTTCAGTACTGTGATGGGTGGCAAACTCAACTTTCAGCAAGTACCAGGGTATGCCTACTCTTATGTTTTAACTATATAAGAACTGATGAATGCTTGAGATGGTGAGATTTTTGTTAATACTCTGAAAATGATTCATTACTTTCCATTTTATTTATAATACTATTAAATTTAATTGACTAATGAGATCGATCAGTTGAGGTACTAGTTGATTTATTGAAATCGGTTGACTCAATTGTTGGTGGTATGTATAATTGGATATCACAGGACGCTATTTGGTTGCCCATGATAATATGAGGCCACTGTATTCCAGATGGCAGAGATGTTAATATGACAATTTGCATATATGACTTTCAAAACTTATATCACTTATGTATCGTCTTGGTGATTATGGTCATGTTCTCAACGTAATGCTACCAACTAGTCCCTGCAAAATGCGGTATATAGAGGCTGTGGATTTAGTTTCCACCAAACATCAAACATAATAATAATAATTATGATAATAATTGCCATTAATCAAAATATTGCACTAATTTTTGCACATATCCTTTGAAAACAGAGTAGTCTGATCTTGTGTTGCTGACACCTTGAGAAATATATGTGATTGTTTGGTTTCTGTTTTGAAGCTATTGGCATTTTATTAGTGACGATTTAATCTGTCTCTAAAACTTCCTCCAATTTTATTCATTAGGTATTTTTTGCTAAGAAGATGAGAGGCGGGGGTTTGTGGCAACTTGGGCAATCATTAACCCGTCGGCTTGCTTAGGCTAATAAGAAGACTATTGCTCATCGATACTTTTCTGCAGAATCAGAGCTGAAAAAGACAGTGAGATTCAGGATGCCATTTGTACCAACAAAATACTACAAGCCATCCCTTTAACATTGGGTTGTATCTATTGTAATTTTTCTAGTTGGTTTGGATCAAATATGTAAATAGCTGGAAGCATAGTGTAAAAATCAAATATGTAATTTTTTTGGTTGGTTTGGATCAATAGATGAAAGCATCATGTCAAAATCACTTCTCATGGCTACTGATGGGCAATATTTTCATGCTACAATTGTAATGGTACTTCTCAAGTTGTGACCTTTGTAATGAAAACAGCTTAACTCCATTATGTCTATTGTATATTGGATCTGTGTTGCAAAATTGCACAGAAATTATGATACAAGAACGATGCCTAAATGGCGACCACATGAAGGCTCAAGCTGTGATGCCTAAATGGCGACCACATGAAGGCTCAAGCTGTAATTTCAAATTTCATTCACTCAAAATATATGCATATATAAGATTGCTTGTTATGTTACTCAATTAACCATCTGCCAGTTGAACACCATTTACATCAGATTTTCCTCTAATTGTTTGCGCTCTAGAGTCTGAACAACAACAAACCATAAAAACACAGCAAAGACAACCATTAAAAACATTTTGCAATGTTGCCAAATTCCCTCATCTCATTCACATGAAATAAACTTATATAGAGATCAGTGCATGCTTAGTCTCCAACAGGTATGAATTAAAGTTGTACAAGAACTAATTAAGAAGTGACACAAAGTCATTCAAAACTTAATTCCTTCTACGAATTTGTCTAAATTAGTTAACATTTATATGGACCAAACTGTAAATTCAACATCAACATGGCTTTTTTAGTGCACAATTGTGCAGCTTTTTCTTTGCATTTTTTTTTTATTTTCTCATAGTCCACTTAACCACTTTATTGCTTGGTTGGTAGTCCACTGTCTTTTGTTCTTCCTCATTTGTCAACCACCTTTTGAATGCTGCAGTAAAGTTGAAGAGAGGAAAAAACAACTTTAGCATCGTGTAAGCAACTCGAAGTCTACTATAGCATATTCCAAAGGAAAACCGTGCATAAAGGAAGTATACACAAACTTCTCAAAAAACCAAAAAAATTAAGCTAAAAAACAGGCAGGTCGCAATAATATAAGTAGCCAATCTCATGGCGGAATTGATGTACAAGAATCAGTGATATGCTAAAGAAACTCTATAGCAATCAGAAAAAAGGTAGCCTGTCTCAATAATTGTGATAACATAGTCTACCGATGCATCTCACAATCAAGTGAAACATTATCATGCAAATAGCAAATCACTAGAGACAGAACCATGGACAGACAGAGTAAGTGACTCAATCAGAGCCATTGTCAGTATATATATATATATATATATATATATATATATATATATATTTATAATATCTCACGTCGTGGTATATATATGAAGTTGGTATATGCATGCATGCATTGCATAATTACTATTTTTCTTTTTGGATTTGCATGCAATGTAAACTATACTGGCTGTTTTTAAGTTTAGCCTTTGTTACTAGAACAAGATGAAGCTACCAGAGATATATATCGATATGTCATGGCTATAAAATGCAATTGGGTAAATAATATTTTCTGAGAGGATTACTGAGACATTGTCATGCAGATAGTAAATCACATTCTTCTAATGACACTTGCTCTACTAAGCTAATCAACATACTGAAACCTGTGAGGAGGAAAGCTTCCAGACTTACTTCAAAATAGTAGCAGGAAACCCAAAATGAACGAAGCTGGGGTGGGGTTGGGGGAGAGGATGGGTGACACTGCCATTATAGCTTTCATCAAGGGCTATATAGCTTCCATTGTATAAACATTAAAACCAAAATACGAAAGAAAAAAGTCCATCACAGTTGATCTAAAGTCCAAGTCGTGGAAAACTAATCGTGCATTGGAAACCAACTATATTCAAAAATAATTTCTGAGGTCCAATATGCATTCTGATTGCTCTGTGTAGACAACCATTAACAATTCCCATAATTACCAATCAAGACATTGCCACAAAAGGGATAAAGCATGGCTTGCTAAAGAATCAATCATCTTGTAGAAAGGAAAACAAAAAAGAAAGAAAGAGAAACTACCATTAGACCACTCGTAATCGTTTACGGTGTCCAGCAATATATAATCCCAAAAAAAAAAACCTGCCCTAATAAAAATTGTAGACCCTACGTAACACATTTACGATAATAACAAGGAAAACCAAGCAAACTAATATCCAAAAATGCAAAAATCCAAACTTGATCAAAACTCAAAGCTCACCCAACACGGCCAGTGCCTTACTCGAAGCCTTAACTCCTCTAAACCCACCCAATTCAACGCAATCTTCACCATCTGCAACTGGGTCCTGCAACTTCCTCTTGCAATGCTGCAATGGCAAGAAAATGGAGCCCACCCCAGACTCATCATCATCAAGATCAGTATCGTTCAAATCCTCGAATCTCGACACTGAGGCCCTCATGCCGCAGGCCTCATAGTTCGTGTTCCTGTATGGGTTCAAGAAAGTGCAGGCCTTGCATGCCCATTTTGGAGCTGAAGGAGAAGAAGACGGATAAGCAGAAGAAGAAGAAGTTAAGTAGATTTAGCAGGTGAATTTTTGAAAAGGTGGGTTGATGAAGGTGCATTTTTTGCAAGCCCAAGAAGACATTGAAAATGAAAGAAGACGAGAGGGTTTTTTAGGGTGTATTCTGCTATTGTGATTGTGGAAATGAAGTGAAAAAGCTATACCTTTATCAGCTCGCAGGGAGTGGTAGATGGAGGAGCTTCGTGAGGTGGCGCTGAACAGAGAGACGCCGTCGCGGGGTGGCGCCGGGAAGAGGAAGTCGACGCAGGTCCTTGCAAGGGAGGAAGGAGGGCGCGGGATGTGAATCAAAATTCGAATGGCTTTAGAGAAATGTAAAACCCACGATGCAAAACGTGCGTTTTGCTTGAAAATAAAATAAAATAAAACCACGTATGGTGTGTAACGGATGATGAGCTACAGGGGCTGATTCGTAGTCTTACTCTTTCCTTTTATATATACATATACATATATATATATATATATATATATATATATATATTTATATTTATATGATAATGAATCGTCGTCGTTTTCCCCAATGGCCCAAACTTCATAAACGGAAGGAAGGCTTTTCACTCCTCTTCCACCGTGGCTTTTTTTTTCTTTTCTTTTTTTTTTGATAAAGAGAGTACGATTGGTTTAAAAGACTTTTAAAAATAGAAATTCATTATCCTTATCACATATTTCTTAAAAAATAATAATAATAATAAATAAATATATGGTGTAATGATAATAAGTATAATTTTTTTTAAAAATATTATCAAACTAAATTTTTTTAAAACTCTAAAAATAAACCATCTAATCATTTAGTATTGGGATTTTTTTTACAAAAGCTAAAATAAAATAATCAAAATAATTTTCTCAAACCATATAAGATTTGTCTAAAAAAATTATAAAAAAATGCATATATTCTATTTAGAGAAATACTTTAGTCACAAAAAGATCCTATAAAAATAAATTTATAAACTGACGTGACTTGATGTGATACGTTAGTTTGTAAAGCTACTTTTATTATAAAATAGATCTAACATATCATATGAAATCAAACGACGTCAATATGTATAGTTACTTTTGTTGGATTTATTTTAACACGTCTCTTGTATTTAAACTATCACCCAATCTTCTCTTGTTCTTTGTTTTTTTTTGCCAAATTTTAACTCAAATTACCAATACATTGTAAGATACCCATTTTATACTTAAAAAGACAAAATGATATAAAAAATTATCAAAAAAAGAAAATAAAATATCACAAATATAATTTTAAAATAAATAAAAAAAACCTATCGCAAAGCATGACCCAACTTAGGGTCTCTTTGGGAACAAAACTGTTATCAGATATTCTCAAATATCTCATTCACAAGCACACTCAAACACATAATATGTTTTAATTTTAAATCTTCAACTTTCTAATAATTACAACTTTTTTAAACTTCTAAACAAAAACAAAAAAATACAATTTTTTCAAATTTTAAAACAAAAATAATATTAAGAAATTATATTCAAACATTTTTAACTTTATAATATTTCTATTCAGTTTTTTCTCTCTATTTTATCAAAATCCAATAAAATATCATAACTTAAAACTATTTCACTATTATTTATAAACTACTTCACTGTTATTCACAGAAATTCTGAAACAATTTTAATATCTAAACGAGCCATTAATGCTTCATGAGTGGCACAACCCAAACTAAGGGCGTAAACCTAGATGCATATCTAAGACCACTAGCAATGGATTCTTTATCTTCATCTTCAAAATCATCTCTTTTGAAAAATGATTTTGAAGATGAAGAAAAACTCTCACATTGATTTATGTATATTTAAACCAAATAATAATAAAATATTCATTATTTTATAATTTTTTTTCCTATAAATCTGGATGCGTCTATTTTATGCATGTAGATGGTCTATTATTAATCTGGATAGTCTAATTACTTCAAGTCAAATTCTACTACCAAGTCCAATAATTTCAATAGACCGTCCAACTCAAAGAGAGCCAACTCCAAGTCCAATAAATTTCATACAAATTCACATATTAATACAATGTAATTCCATAGAAATTTAACTGCCCAAATAAATTCCATACAAATTCAACTGCTCCAAAATAAATTCCATACACGTTCAACTTCCAACCAAAAGAAACTCCATATAGATTTAAATAAATCACATGTATCAAAATCAACTTAATAGAAAATCTAGAAAGTTGATTTTAATACAACAAGAGTTACATAAAGTTGGACTTGGCAGCTCCACAGCAACAACCAGCAGCTCCACAGCAGCAACCAGCAGCTCCACAACAGCCTAGCTCCACAGCAGCAACCACAAGCTCCATTTTAACTCCCAACAGTTTCCATGTCATTGACAGCAACCAGCAGTACAAAAAAATGATGGAATTTGGAGCAACCAGCAGTACAAAAATTACCCAAAATATGTCACCACAATCAAAATAATTACAAAATCACCATCGTACAAACATACAACTATGTACGAGTTTTCGCCTTATTCCTTTGTTCCTCAATGATCTCCATTTGAAGATTATGGAAATACTCTTGCTGCAAACTATTCATATAATCAATATCCAAGTTCATAATTTCCATATCAGTTTTTCTCTTTTTAAGAGCTACCAAGTCAGATCTCTCTCTTTCAGCCTTAATTTCCAATTCAAGTTTTCTCTTCTTAAGAAGTACTAACTCAGATCTTTCATTCTCATATTTCAATTGTGATTCTCTTCTCTCCATCATAGAAGTCCTCCTATCATCTTTCATTTGGCTTAAAGCCTCATTAATTACTATATTTTGTCTTTCGTTACATTTTCTTTCTTTCTCTCTTGATTTTTCAAGCTTCTTACCCAGAGATCTCTCACAATCGACGGACACATTTTCTATGTCTTCCCCTAAAGGTATTGAGTTTGGAGTAATACCTGAACTTTTGCCATTTTTTTTTTTCTAGTTATGAGGTCCATGTGTGTTTGTCATTTCGGTTGGTACCTCAATATATTCCAACAATGACATGTTAAAGTTATGTTTTTGGTTCTCTTGGTACAAACTTTTTGCCTTATCAATTTACAAAATAGTGGAACAAGATACAATTAATGTCATTGCAAATACGTAATAATTAGAACCACAAAATAGTATAAGAAAGCATTATACCTTGTCTTGCTCGGTTGCACTGCTTGGAAGCATTCCTTCAACTTGGGCTAAGCAACCACATAATTTATTGACGCATTTTTGAATGATTGACCAACGATTGGTCAAAGAGGGGATAGACCGTTCTTGACAATTAGGTGTTTTAAATATGGAGTAGTAGTCATAAATTCTACTCCACATTTGTGTAGATAATTGATCAGTCCCCCGTATGGAGTCCATGCTAATGTTAAGCCAAGATGAAATGAGGTAAGTGTCTTCCTCTACAGTAAATGACACACCCCGAGCGGTTTTTTGTTTCCTTTTTTCCCGTTGGGGTTGTGTCGCTTGGACATCAACACTTGCACTGCCCATAGGGTGGTTGTTAATATTACATTCACCACTTTCTAATAGTGTGGTGAAGAAGAGATCCTCATCAATTAAACAGTTCATCCTTCAACAAAATATTGAAGGATAAAATGTTATTTGTGTGAAATAACATAAATATGTATGCAACATAAATATGGAAATCCAACATGGAAAAAACAAAATCTGGGTGCATACAAAAGATGTATGCAGTGCCTTTTATTTGTGTGAATCTGTCTAAAGGCATACATAAACATGTGCATCTAATCTAAACATGCAACCAGCAGAAACACACTATAAGAACATGCATCTAGTCTGAACATGCAACCAGCAACCGGGAGTAATAACCAGCAAAAATACATTATACGTGTATACATCTAGTCTGAACATGCAACCAGCAACCAGGAGTAACAACCAGCAAAAATAAAAGGGCACATTATAGACACATTATAAGAACATGCAACCAAGCATTTTTCAAATCCCTTTGCTCAGTTAAATACATAGTAGTTTTCTTTATTTTGGCAATAAAAGGGCAGAGAACATGAGGAAATCAGTGTAGGTAATTAGTATACATTCTCATTTGCAAACCACAAGAAGCAAATCAAGAATTTTTAGACACAACATATACAGCCCGTCTATCCAACATGATCGAGAATAAGTCCCCAAAGCATTTCCCCAGGAACATGCAACCAAACATGCTCCAAAATAAACGTAGAGCTTTTACTTTCCAAGATCAAAAATTACAGAGGCATGTACAAGATTGAGAAGAAAATTAACAATCTAAAAAACATTAGAACCACAATATTCAGTGCTTTATGTATATCCCTATTCTCGGTTCAATATCAGGGGAAATCACACAAAAAATCCTCAAAAAACTCTAATCAGGGGAAATCACACATTCCATATGAGGGAAAATCATACGAAACAGATTGTGAAATCAAAACAAGTGGCTTGCATGAAATAACCTTTTCTAGGATTTCCAAAAGCCACACGAAATCGAGTACCGGGCAAGAGAAGAGGTCGTCGTTGATGAAGGAACAGCCAGGTGGTGTGTTTTCGAGGGACGTTTTCAAGAGCAGAGAGAGAGCAAGAGAAGAGAGCAGAGAGAGAGAGAAGAGAGCAAAGAGAGAGAGCAAGAGTCGAAGAGAAGAGAGCAGAGAGCAGAGAGAACAAGAGACGGGAAGGGGGAAAGTTTTCAGAAATACGCGCGAGAGAGAGGAAATTCGTTCGGATAGAGAGAGAAAGAACATTAAAAATAATATATGAAGAATAAACAGTGGTTCTTCATATTTGAATAACCACTGTTTATAGTTATCTAAAATTATAAAGATAAAGAATCCAATGTAGACTTAAATAAAGGCAGATTCTTTAAATTTGAAAATAAATATGAAGATAAAGAATCCATTGCTAGTGCTCTAAGTATACTACTATATTCGGATTTGAATTTGAGTTTATAAAGCGATCTGGGTACCCACTCAAGTTAACCCAATTATAATCCTAGTGGATACTCGATTATAAAAATTTGAGTATCTAGTCATCTAGGTTATAACAAGATACTTGAATTTTATTTCAAAACTATTTTGAAGATAAGAGTTACGAACACAAAACATCATTTTTTTGAAGATTAAGAATTAAAACGATATCGTTTCATCTATAAGGTTTTTTTTTTTAAATGTGAAACCCGGTTACGAAATTCAAATAGGAGTGGGTACAAAATCCACATACCCCGAATATCCATCCGAACAAACCTAATTTCCCTAGTTTCAGACCAGACAAGAAAAAAAAATGTTTTAGACGTACAATCCTAACACAAGCACAACCTACGTACCAAATACTATCTAAGTTGTACAATTCAATTAAAAGTTTCACATAGTTATAAATTTTAGACAATTTTAACACAATTATAAATAAAAAGATATATTTTATTTCACTTTAATTCGATTGTAAGGTGGAGCCAACCTACAATGTCACGACTATTGGCAACCCTTCTAATGACTAAATCAACCCAAGTACAACTTAAAATAAGTAATGAAAGGGACATTACTCGTACACAATTTTAATATAAATTCCTTATTTTTTTTCTTTTTACTTTAATTCAATGCCATCCTCTCATATTGCAAGGTGGCTCCACCTATCATTACTCATTCAAGTAAAACTTGGATTGATTTAGGCTCTAGGATTGATTTAGGCATTGGATGGGTTAGCAATAGTCATGGCATTGCCATCTAGTTTTAAGCTGAGAAGACGTCAAGTGGAGAGTTCACTTGACTCTGCTTGACAAGGCGCTAAAGCGAAATTCAGACAGACAGTTTACTCAAGGTGCGCTCAATAGTTGGCTTGAGCGAAACTCAGACAGATTGTTCGTTCAAAGTGCCAGCGACGATAGGCTCGAGCAAAGACCAATCCTAGTGTTCGCTTGAGGTGCACTCAATAGTTGGCTCGAGCCAATGTTGGATAGGCTATTTGCTCAAGTGAACAACCTTGTTTTGCCGCCTTAGGGTTTATGACGTCATGCACTATATATATGTTATGTTTATGTTCGGAATATGTAAGATTGAACTGTAAAAAATGGCAAAGAAACAAAAGGTGTCTTGTGAGCATTCTTATGAGAGAAAGAAGCCATAGAAAGATAGTTGAGATTGTGAGTAGAGGAAACCTCTTATAACTCACTGTGTGTTTGCAATCTCCTTTAAAATAAAATTTCCTACAACTCTGTGGACGTAAGCACGTTGTCGAACCAAATTAAATTATGTGTCATGTGTGCTTGATTCTTGTGTTTCTGAATTTATTTCACTGTGTGTCTCGTTATCATTGCTTGTGGGTGTGGTGTTTTTCACAAAAATTGGTATTAAGAGCCAAAGGTTTTGGATCTAAAAAAAAAACGATGTCTGGAGAAAATGTGAAGGTTGGAATTGAGAAGTTTAATGGCAAAGATGTTGGCTATTAGCAAATGCAGATCGATGATTATCTCTATGGAAAGAGGCTCCACCTTCCTTTATTGGGAAAGAAGTCAGAAATTATTGACAATGTTAAGTGGAATGTGTTGATTTGACAGATTCTGAGGGTTATTCAACTCACCCTGTCTAGATCAGTGGCGCACAACATTATAAAGGAGAGAACAATGACAGATCTCATGGCAGCTTTAATTGATATGTAAGAAAAGTCGTTGGCAAATAATAATGTGCATCTGATGAACAAATTGTCAATCTAAGAATGACAAAAAGTACGTTTATGGTCCAACATTTAAATGACTTTAATATAATCACCAATTAATTGTCATATGTAGAAATTGAGTTTGATGATAAGATTAGAGCATTGATATGTTGGCATCGTTGCCAAATAATTCGGAGCCCATGAGAATGGCAATAAGTAATTCAACCAGCAAGATGAAATTGAATTACGATGACGTACGTAATATGCTTCTAGCTTAGGAGCAATGCAGGAAAGACTCTAGGGAGTTTTTTGGTACTGATTTGGCCTTGAGTATTGATGATCGGGGCAGGGGAGCTAATAGGTCCAGAAACAGGGTTAGGAGCAAGTCGAGATCTAAGCAGCAGATCACTTACTGGAATTGTGGCAAGTTGGTTCACATCAAAAGAGATTGCCAAAATCAATAAAATATTAAGGATGGTGCTGTGAACGCGGTGGCTGAAGAAATACAGGATGCCCTATTTCTTGTAGTGAGCAATCTAATTGAAGATTTGGGTGTTGGATTCAGGGGCCTCGTTCCATATCACCTTAGATCGAGAGATCATGCAAAATTATATTGCTGGTGATTTTGGGAATATGTACAGAGAGACACTGGATGTAGTGGGAGTGGACGATGTGTGCATCAGACTCCCAAACAAGAGCGTATGGACTTTACAGCAAGTCAAATATGAAGAAAAGCTTAATCTTTGTGGGACATTTTGATGACAACAGTCATGCAGTAGAGTTTTCTAGAAAAGCGTGGAAGGTCACGAAGCTTATGTTGGCCTTGGCGAATGATAAGAGAACTGACACTTTACATTTAACATCAAAATCTAGTGATGTACAGAAAAATATAAGGTTGCAGCGGAGCCGGCTTGGTCGCGCATAATAGATGGGGAAGCAAAGGGAGTCAATTTCATTGTTTCTCATGTAAACCTGGAAAAATCTCCCAAAACCATGGTGTGGAGCAGAGGTGTGAGATATGGGGACAGAGCATCTGGTGTTCCAGGGATGTCTACACCTACAATTGGTGCTCGCAGAGCTGCCAAAACAACCAGACCTCCACTTTGGTCACCTACCTTGAACTATGTATAGTTGAATGAAGGTGGTGAACCACGGTACAAAGGGAACATTTTGTGATACAAGAGATCAAGCAAGTGGGAGTTAGCTGAGAGGAAGCTTATTGAACTTTCGGGGAGGAAGCATGGTACACAAGAAATGGGCACGTCGACTGAAGACAAAACATGTTAATAGTAAGAGGTGGGATCAGTCGCCCAGATCAAAGAAGGGGATGTCAACAACAGGTTCTCTAATGTATGCCAGGGTCGGTTTGAGACCAGATATTCCCAGTTTAGTGAGAGTTGTGAGTCACCCAGTAGATGTGCTGACTGAGGGCAATGTGCGTGAGAGACCGAAGTTGGGCTCAACTTTAGTGCATCTTCTGACATGAAGAAGGGAGCTGTGAGTTGCATCGGTGATAAGGCAAGGCTAGTGCTGGAGACAGTGGCTGGCATGTAGAGACCCAGTCTCCAAGTGGAAGACTATTGGGTTATGGAGCCTAGTATTGAACTGAAAAGACGTCAAGCCGAGAGTTCGCTAGACTCTCACAAGACAAGGTGCTCGAGCGAAACACAGATTGAGAGTTCGCTCGAGGTGTGCTCGATAGTTAGCTCAAGTGAAGTTTAGACCAATTGTTAATTCATGGCGTGCGCGATGGTAGGGTCAAGTGAAGCATAACCCTAGTGTTTGCCAAAGGCCCGCTCAATGGTTGGCTCGAGCTAATGTTGGATAGGTTGTTCATTCAAGGCATGCTCACCACTTCACTAGAGTGAATAACCCAGTTTTGCTGCCTTAGAATTTATGACATTGTGTACTATATATATGTAATATGTTCATAATAAGTAAGATTAAATTCTGAAAAATGGTAGAGGCAAAAGGTTTTGTTGTGAGAGAAAGAAGCCATAAAGAGAGAGAATTAAGATTGTAAGTAGAGGGAAGCTCTTGTAACTTAATGTGTGTTTGTAATCTAATCTGGAATAAAATACCCTACACCTTTGTGGACGTAGGCATGTTGCCGAAGCATATTAAATCTTGTATGTCATGTGTGTGTACTTGATTCCTGTGTTTTCGCATTAGAAAAGGGAATGAGTCTTTTTAAATAGTGTGTTTGTTTCAAGATATTATACAATCAATCAAATAAATGTCTCACCACACCAACCAAGTGCACAACGCGCCCATCAAAAGGCTTGGTTAAGATATTATCATTATTTGTGGGTATTGTAAGGGAGTTTTTCCTCCCATAGGCCCATGTGACAAGCTTATGAGGGACCACGAGAGGCCCTAACCCGGCCCAAAGAACCTTCTCTAAAGGAGTCGCTACAACCTTTCGGAGTTCCCAACCCATAAGCTAAAACCAACCTGCGAAGCAACCCCTATGCAGGAAAGATGAATGACATGAAGAGATGGGACTCACTGCCCTAACACCCCTAATGACACCTACCACTCAAGAACTTGTACAGACAGGTGGACAAGAAATGTGGAGGGCTCTTGATCTCCTGATATAATGTATGGAGAGACTCGACGATGATCACCACAGGCTAAAGCCCCACCCGGGGAGCCATGTTGTCTTAATGACACCACTTTCCAGACTTCATGCTGCATTAATGGTGCCACCCTAAGAGTCACGCTGCATTAAAGGCCTTTGACCAAACAACAGTCGAAGGGACATGAGCCCCCTGAGGAAAGGTAAGGGTTGTCCCCCCAAGAAATCTTGTATAAAAGTCGACACCGCAGGTACAAAGAAGCTCTCTAAGCTCTTGTACTCTAGCACACACCACTAAGGAGATGTACTGACTTAAGCATCGGAGGCTCCTCGACCACCACTGAGCCTCCCATTCCTTTGCTTTATTGAGTGTGCAGGTAGAAAGGCCTAGACCCGAGTTGCTGGAACCCGGTCCAAAGATGTAAAAACAAGACTTTAATAGTGGTACCGTCTATGAGATCTATATAGACTTCAAGTGTCCTTTGCATGCCTACGACAACCCGTTCTCAGACAACTCGAAGACAAGACGGAGCGGCATCAGCAAACATGGAAGCAAGGCTGGCGGCGATAGAGACACTGGTGGGAAAGCTAACTACCAAAGTAGAGACCCTCTGAAATGAGAACAAGACACTCAGAGTAGGCACCAACGAACTAGAAAACAACGTGAAACCAAGCAACAACGAGCATGTGGAATCCAAAAATGCAGGAAGAGGAGGTGGCGCTAAGGAAGAAATGAGGAATATGCAAAACAAGTTGCATATTCTTAAAGGAAAATACGAAGAAATGAAAAAGAAGATGAGTACGTCATCATCAGTAGACCACCTGCTCACCAGCATTGGCCTGCCCTATAGCACGAAGGTGATGGCAATGCCGCTACCACCAAAGTTCTGAGTTCCCTTTCATGGACATGTACGATGGGACCAGGAACCCCCTTAAACACCTAGAGACCTTCAGAACCCACATGACTCTGCACGGTTTCTTAGGGGAGGTAGCATACATGGCATTCCAGCTAACTTCGAGGGAACCAACAAGAGTATGGTTTGGGTTTTTAACGCCGAATCCATAGACAACTTTGGAGAGTTGCCCTACCTGTTCCTCACAAAATTTATGGCAAGCAGAAGGAGGAGGCACCCCGCGGCGTATCTCCTAACCATCAAGCAGGGGGAAGATGAAGGTTTAAAGGCATACATGTCTAGGTTTGACAAGAAATGCATGAAAACATATGACCAAGATGAGAAAATAACTTTGGTAGCACTTTTAGGAGGAGTATGGCCTCGGTCCTAATTCATGGCAGAATTAGCAAAGAGAACTCTGGCCACGCTACGAGAGTTTATGGATCAGGTCGACAATTTCATAAATGCTGAGGACATACTCTGGGCTTTGATCGACCCTAGGAAGAAAGAACTGGAGCAAGCAGATAGAAAGGGGAAAGCGTCGGGCAAGAGCAAGGCCCACGAGAAGACAGAGAAGAAACTACATGACAATAGGAGGGAAGAAACCCCCATGAGAGGCCTAGGGTTTCAACTCAATCAGGCAGCACTCACTAGCCAAAAAGAAGACCGGCCCGCCACTCGAGAAGTAGGCTACAGGAGCAATAATTGTCGTTATTGCATCTACTACCGATCCAGCACCCACAACACAAAAGATTGCATTTTCTTGAAGGAGGAGGGAGAGGAGATTGAGCGATCAAGACTCTGGTACCCTCTTGGCCAGAGAACAGAGCAGGAGCGAAGAAGAAGATTGTGGGAAAGAAGTGTAGAAAGGCCCGAAAGGCCAAGGAGGGAGGGAAGCCTGAGATAAAGAATAGCCGAATGGAGGCCACCACATGGTCACCCCCGAACATTGCCCCAAGAAGGCCTCCCACTAGACGAGATCAGAACCATTGTGGGAGGGTTAGTCAGTGGGGGCGCAACCTCATCTAGCATGAAGGCACACCCCAGGCGAGCACGATACCAATAGGTGTACTCGGCCGAATATCGTCCCACCAAGCATAGGAGAGGTGAGCCTGCACCCATCATCTCTTTCAGAGAGGACGATGAAGAGGAAGTCCTCTACCTTCACGATGGCGCTCTGGTAGTAACTATGATGGTCGCCAACTTCACCACCTGAAGGATCCTCATCGACAATGGCAGCTCATCAACATCCTTTTTTGTGAGGCTTTCACCCAAATAGTGGATTAATCTCACCCGCCTCCTTCCAACGTCCATGCCATTAAAAGGCTTCTCGGGGGATATGGTCCAAATAATAGCCATCACTTTGTCTATCTTAACAGGCAAGGCTCTTTCTACGGCCTCAAAGGTCGACTTTATAGTGGTAAAAGCCCCCTTGTGGTACAATGCCATACTTGGCAGGCCTACTCTCAACAACTTGAGGGCGATAACGTCGACTTCCACCTGAAGATGAATTTCTCGACACCCTTAGGAGTGGGTGAGGTCCAAGGCAAGCAAGTCCCAATGCATGATTGTTACGTCCAGGAATTGAAGCCTAAGGGTAGAGGGGTTCATGCAGTCAACCATTTGAGTGATGACCATCCTGTGAATTCATGTAGTTCAATATTGAATATGTACCCAAAAATTCTATCAAAAGATAGGTGTTGGCAGATTTTGTGGTAGAATTCACCGGCTTCCCTGAAGGAGTTGAACATGCACCTCCCATGAAACCCTAGCAAGTCTACGTTGACAGCTCATCATGCTGGGCTGGAGAAGGAGTAGGGGTGCATATTGTTACGGATATGGGCGAGGAGCATGATTATGCTATTAATTTGGTTTTCAAAACCTCCAACAACAAGGCTAAGTACGAGGCACTGTTCTCTAGTTTGGCAATTGCTAGGTCATAAGGAGCTAAAGAAGTAGAGGTATGGGCCGATTCTGAAGTGGTAGTCAACCAAGTGTAAGGAGAGTTTGCTACAAAGAGCAAGAAACTAAAAAAGTATTTAACACTGATAGAAGGCGAGCACACCCACTTCAGATACTTTCAGATCTAACAAATACCGATGGCCGAGAACCAAAAGGTGGACAAGTTGGCAAGAATGGCATCTAGGCCAAAAGATTCTCCTCTGCTAGAACAAACGATGAAAGTAAAAGTGATGAAGATGAAGAAATTGATGACAAAAATGAAGAATTTGTGATGATAACAAAAAGAATTAAGAGATTCTTAAACAAATGCAATAAGCCTTAACATATCAAGGCGGATTGTTCTCTGCTAAACAAAGATCGAATAAGGGCAAGAAAACAATTAAAGTTACATGGGATGATGATTCAAGTAACTCAGACAGCAAAGCAAGCAATGGAAAATCAACAAATCTTTGTCTTATTGGCTAAAGATGATCTTGAGGTAACAAATCTTGACAATATTGAAAATCCTTCCTAACAAGAATTGTAAAATATTTTGAAAGAAGTATATAAGGAACGTGAGAAATTGGGTATCAAATATGCTACTTTAAAAAATAAGCATTCTTCTTTAACAAATGAAATTGATGTTTTAAGAAAAGAAAATATCGTTTCAAGGATGAATATCATGAGTTGAAAAGAAAATGACTAATTTAGAAAAAAAAAATTGAAAACTTTACAAACAGAAAAAAAAAAAAATTTGAAAAACTTCTTAGTAGTCAAATATGTGTTTTTGACAAGGCAAGCTAGGGATACATACCAAAACAAAAACACAAATCTTATACAAACTTCTTTGATAATCCTTCTAAATCAAAATTCACTATCCAAAATCACTCAAATTCTTCATATATATCACATGTTATCTGTAATTTTTGTAGTAAAAATGGTCATAATTATTATGTTTGTCCTATTAAAAGGAAACATACAATGACTATTAGGGTCATATGAGTACTTAAAAATTTTTTTTCTTCTAATACTAATAAATGAAAGACCCAAAGAACTTGGGTACCAAAAAAAATTATTTTCATTATTTTTGTAGGTATGCATGAAGTCCTTCAAAAGTAAAAGCAAATAGTTTTTAGATAATGGATGTTCAAGACACATTAGGGGAGAAAAGACTAAGTTCATTGATCTTACATCTAAATAAGAAGGACATGTGACATTTGGAGACAACTCAAAAGGGAAGATCGTGGGAATAGATAAAATTGGTAATGACTCTTCTCTCATAATTGAAAATGTTCTACTTGTTGAAAGTTTAAAGCATAATCTTTTGAGTATAAGTCAATTACGTGATAAAGGATTTACAGTTACTTGCAAAAGGGATAAGTGCATTATTTTGAATGATCATGATTGTAATGTTTGTTTTATTGATTTTAAAAGTAACAATGTTTATACAATTAAATTTGAAAAATTTGCCCCACAAGATGCTACTTGTTTTTCAGATTTTCAGCTCAAAATGAAACTAGTTGGCTATAGCATAGAAGACTAGGTCATGCCAACATGAAACTTATTTCCAAACTTAAAAAAAATGATCTTGTGAGATGTTTACCAAAGGCAAATTTTCTTAAAGATAAAATTTGTGAGGCATGCCACTACTAGACCACTGTAACTAATATACATGGATCATTTTGGATCAAACAAAGTTGCAAGTGTAAGAGGAAAATATTATGCATTTGTTATTGGTGATGATTTCTCTAGATATACTTGGGTATCTTTCTTGCTCATAAAGATAAGGCATATAATGCATTTACCAAACTATGCAAGAAAATTCAAAAGGAAATTATTTCAAGTTTCCAAAGTGGTAAAGGGAAAGAGTTTTTAATAAATATATTGAAACTTTTTGTAATGAAAATAGTTTTATGTATAATTTTTCTGCTCCTCGAACTCCTCAACAAAATGGGGTAGTAGAGAGGAAAAGCATATCTCTACAAGAGATGGCAAGAACAATGCTCTGTTAGAATTACTTGCCTAGTTATTTTTGGACCAAAGTGGTAAGTAGTACATGCTATGTTATAAATAGAGTTATGTTAAGGTCTAAGTTAGATAAAACCTCCTTATGAGCCTTGGAATGAAAAAAAGCCCCACATTAGTTACTTTCATGTATTTGAATGCAAATATTTCATTTTGAATGACAGAGATAATTTAGGCAAGTTTGATACAAAATCTGATGATGGTATCTTTCTCAGGTATTTTACTAATAATAAAGCTTATAGAAACTTTAATAAAAAGACTTTGACTGTCTAAGAATAAATGCATGTAGGTAGTATTTGATGAATCTAATCCTCTACTTTCCAAGAAATCTATTGATGAAGAAATAAAAGGTATAAAAAACATTGAGAGCCTCAATCTCAACAAAGAGAACACAATAGAGGAAATCCAACATGGAGACATCAGGAAAGATCATCAAAACTTAATGCAAGATGCAACTAAACAGTGGAAACTTATGAAAGATCATCCAGCAGAACAAATTCTAGAAGAACTTTCATGAGGTGTAAGTACTCGATCATATTTTAAAAATATTTGTAATTATACTGCTTTTCTATCTTAGATTGAACCCAAAAATATTGATAAAGCCCTTCTTGATAAATCTTGGATTCTAGCTATACAAGAAAAGCTAAGTCAATTTGAAAGAAATAATTTTGCACACTTATTCCTAAACTCAAAAATCATACTATTATTGGAACAAAATGGGTTTTAGAAACAAGAAATATGAGTCCAGAGTCATCACTAAAAATAAGACTCGACTTGTAGCCCAAGATTTCAATAAAGAAGAATGAATCGATCATGATGAGACATATGCACCGGTCACAAGATTAGAAGCTGCTCGAATGCTATTTGCATATGCTTGCTATAAAGATTTCAAACTTTTTCAAATGGATGTTAAAAGTGCTTTCTTAAATAGTTTTAAACACGAAAAGGATGAGATTATTTTTATTTAGATTTATGTGGATGATATAATATTTAGTACTACTAATGGAAATATGTGCCAAGATTTTGATAAGAGTATAAGAAATAATTTAAAATAAGCATGATAGGATAACTTAACTTCTTTCTTAGATTGCAAATCAAGTAAGTAAAAAGTGGAACATTCATTAATCAGTCGAAATATGTTAAAAAATTACTCAAAAAGTTTAGGATGGAATGTGCAAATGAAATTGGAACACCAATGAGCCAATCCACCAAAGTTGATAAAGATGAAACAGGTAAGCCAGCTGACTCAAAAGTATATCGATGTATAATTGGTAGTCTATTATATTTGACAGCCAGTAGACTGGATATTATGTTTAGTGTATGCTTATGTGTACGTTTTCGATCATCTCCAAAATAATCTCATTTGACTACAATTAAGCGCATTCTTAAATATCTTGTTAGTATAATTGACATAGGATTATGGTATCTTAAGCACACTTCTATCGATTTAATTAGCTACTCAAGTGCAGATTATGCTGTTGCAAAGGTAATTGAAAAAGCACTAGTAGAACATGTCATTTTTTAGGTCATGCACTTATTTCATGATTTAGTAAAAATAAAAATTTTATTGCATTATCTTTTACTGAGGCAGAATATGTTGCTGCGGGTAGTTGTTGTGCTCAAATTCTTTACATGAAGCAACAACTTGAGGATTTTAAGCTTATATACAATCGCATTCCAATCAAATATGAAAATATAAGTGTTATAAATCTTCCAAATAACCCAATACAACATTCTAGGACTAAGCATATCGAGATTATATATTATTTTCTTCGAGATCATGTGCAAAATGGTATTATTGTACTAGAATTCACAAGCACACATGATTAGTTGGCAAACATTTTCACAAAACCCTTGCTAGAAGATGGATTATGCATGATTAGTTGAGAAATAGGAATGATGTATGCCATGAATATCTGTTAAATATTTTTATTTTATTATCTCAAATGACTTATAAAAACTCGAGACTTTTAGCCTCATTTTTCAAGTACTATTACTCTTCATATGTCAACATGTTATCTTTATCTAAATGATTAGACAATTGAAATGAAGAGACAAGCAATGATTTTAAACTCTTATTCTCTTGTTTTAAGTCTCCTATTTTTTGTTAGACTCATGAGCAAGTCTTTGAAATACATAAATCTTCTTATTAAGATTTTCAACCTCACAAATTCTAGACTACAACTGTCAAAAAAGTACGACAATAGACGATGAGTATCAAGTATCGAGACTCACAAGTTCATAAATAACGTCATCGTCTGACTTATTAGTCAGATCACTCTCATGCTACATCATGACACTTATGGCAGATACAGAAATAACTTGTGACTGATGTAAAGAATACCTCATATATCGATCACGAGGATCACTGAAAGAAGATTGATGAGCCATTGAAAATTTGTAGAATGAGAATGCAAATGAATTATAGAGATGTGAAGAAGATATGATGCAAACTAGATAAAGCTAAAGATTGCTTTTATAGAGATAGAAATAAGAACAAAACAAATTATCATCACTTCAAATTATACTCAGTCAAGATTACAAAATATGTTGGATGCATATTATCAAAAGTAATTTTGCTAAGCCAGCGAGATTAACTGTAGGTTGTTCCTATTTTTCTCATAAATGTTGAATTTATGCTATTATCTGCTGATGTTGACTTTGTATTTGAGCTCTCTCTCGTTCTAGCTCCTCTATTCGTGGTTGCATGTCACGAGCATATCAGTCCTCAAACTTTTTCAACTCTTGTTTTTCTTGCTTTAACTTTTTATTCTTTCTATATTTATTAGCAAGCTTTTAACGTAATTAAGATATTTGACTGTTAAGCCAATCAACCTCACTCACCCTCGCCAGTAACCTTCGAGACATGGTTGTAGCAAAGACAGCATATTGAGCACTGAAAGTTTTTGATTCTGCAACAACCTCAGAATCATTTCTACTAGAAAAATGCATCTATGCTCCCATCATGGTGTTGATAGCCTCAAAAGAAAAAATGGGTATTGAGGCATAAAAAGTTCTTGATTCAAATCTAGAACATTAATGGAAGAAAATTTTCCGGCCATACTATCGTTCTAGATAAACAGAAACTAGGTCAAGGAGTAATGTTAGAATTTTTTTCATGAATATTTGATGGGTGAAAATGGTCTTTTTTAAATAGAAACCTAGAACTTTCAAATCTTTCCAAACTCCCGTTTGTCAAAAACATCAAGCAAATTTGAATCTCTTTCCACACTGAGTCGATAGGGCTAGGCATCACAGCTTTATAGCACTTGTCGGGACTCAAGCAACTCTAATTATTCAGCTCTTCACGATTTTTACTAACGCACCATTTTCATTAGTCCATTGGTTATTGCGGTTCTTTTTTAATGATGCTAAAATGGGGAGAAGTTTTAGACTAGAACATTAACATGCTCTTTCCAATGCTTTATCTAAATTAACATCCTTTGAATTATTAAGCTTGTTAAATATGTTTGGAATTATGTTTATCTAATTCTTGAAAAACTAACGCACATTCTCAAGAGGAGCTTAAGTATTACTATAGATCTCAGAGTTCTACTAAGTATTTTTCATCATAAAAAGGGGGAGATTGTCGAACCCAAGATTTCAAACTTCATATAATATATTTACATATGGATTTTGATGATAACAAATGAATTCAAGCATAATGGAGTCCCAAGCTCAAATTGTCCACACAATGGAGCTAAACACATTAATGAACCAAACATGAGCAAGAAGGGGAACAAGCTCATAAATAAAACACTTAGAGTAATTTCGTAAAATCTCTTAAAAAATCCAAAATTAGATTAAGGATTAAAATTATTCCTTTCTCATAAAATATCAAATTGCATTTCTCATATATGCATGATATATTTGAAAATTAAAACTTTGAATTATGAATTTTGAATTTTTGAATAACGATTGATTATCCTCTTTCACATGTGCATGACATGATTAAAAATTTGAATTTTGAAAATTTGAAAAATGATTGATTGTCATCTTTCACATGTGCATGTTTGGTTTAAAAATTTGAATAAGTGATTGATACTCTTTTTGAAATATGCAAAAGGTAGATGATTTTGTTTGAAAATTTTAATAAGTAAATAATGATGCTTTTTTCATATATGAAAAGTAGAAGATTTTGTTTGAAAATTTTAAAAAGTGAATGATGTTATCTTTGACGATTGCAAAAAGGAAAAAATTTTATTTGAAAATTTTGAAAAATGAGTGGTGCTCCTTTTTGACAAGTGAATCATTTTAAATTTAAAAGTGAAGTTTTATATGTCTATAAATAGCTCAATTGAGATATTCAAATTCACAACAAGAGTATACACACATTAATTGCAAGTTTTACAATATTGATTCAAAATTTTTAATCTCTCTTTTCTACGCATTGAGTTTTAACCCTTGTTCACTTTCAGAGAGATATAGTTTGTCCTATACTGTTTTCATTTCACTCATTAAGGAGTGTTCTCTGATAACCTATCAACTTTTGCTCTTGTATCAGTAAAAGGGTGTGTATAATCCTTGTGTATATAAAAGGTGTTCTACATAGGTAATAGTTGAATCATCACATGTAAGGTGATTGTAAGTGTAAATGATGTTCTACACATATTATTTGTAGCGGTATTGCTCAAATGTGTAATAGATTTCTATCTCCACCTGAATAAGGTTGAATAGTGAATTTAGAAATCGTCAAAGGATAACTTGAGGCGATGGCGTAGGCAATGGGCCTAACCCTCTTTAAAATACTGAGTTTGCTTTTCTCTTACCCTTACTTTTTATATTTACTGTTATTTCGTATTTTGTTCATATTTTATATTGTGTATTTGGTTTATAATTGTTAATTTTAAAATACAACCCAATTCACTCTCACTCTTGTGCTAGTCTTCTAGGCAACAACCCTAAAGCACCCCCTCCCAGCTATATCTTGACTCTTCTCTCCAGGAATGTAATCTTCGTCGCCATCAACATACATTCTCTATGATATCAACGAGTGGGAAGGGGTCTAGTCCCAAATTGCCCAGCAACTTTTGTAACACCCCCTTCCCGTAGGTTAGGAATGTCACATGTTTTTTATAAAATAAACTCGGTAAGAGATCTCATATTAAAAAAAATCAAATTATGATTTATTTCATAAAAACTTTGTCTAAATAAAAAATGTCTTCCAAAAATATTAATGAATAAACTGAATAAAAGTCATGTCATAAAATCAATTTTAATCTAGGAGGTCTGAAACTAAATCAACTGCTCCTTCTAATTTTGGTCTGCTTGCTTGTAATCATCATTCTCACCTGGGTGGTTAAAAACATGAAAACAAACTAAAATGAGTCGAATACTCAGTAAGAAATCCATCACAACGTTAACATACTAAATATAAGGTTTTTATAAAAGTTTTCATGCTGAGAACTTAAAATTCATTACTGTTCATAATGATGTTTATGCTATGCGTGATTGATTTATCTGAATTAACTGATTGATCTGTTTTAACTGATTGAACTGACTGACCAATACACTTAACCCTGTGTGCAAGGATGTGCACCGGCCCCACGTCCCATGGCTGTGAGAGGAGCGGCTAATAGTATTCTGGCATACTATGGTGGACCACGCTTGAGTCCGTGACTTGCACATCCACCCTGAAACTGAACTGCATTGGTACTATGCATCTGAATGACTATCTGATTAACTGATCTGATCTTATCTTGCACTTGAACTTAAGATAGCTTACGTGTCTTATACACATGAGATACATGACCTAATACATACAAAATTATAATTCCTGAATTTGAATATGATACGGAATGACATAATCGTATGCTATGCTGGATAACATATTTGCATATGACATGAGTGGTCCATAAAAATGGCTGTCAAAGAACTGGCACTAATTATAATATATATAAGCTGAATTATGATGATCCTAATTTGTGATCAAATTACTTACCTTGTTGCGCTTCTTCTTGAATCTCACTTCGTAGCTCGTCACCTATACGTAGTATTAAACATAACTAAATCTGTCTAGAACAACATGTACTAATATCCTACTCAATTAAATTCATAATCTAGAAAATAGTCAAATAAACATTTTGCTTAACACCATATTCAATAAATCTTGATATTTTAAATTACTCAAATACTAATAATATATTATAATTTAGTAGAATACTATGGGCTATTTTAAATAAGTCATAAAAATTTAAATTCTTTAAAATCGATTTCATTTCTTAACATAATTATTCAAAACTCATAACATATTTCTTAATTTTTCTATTTAAAGTATCCATAATCATTTTTATTAAAATTCTATTAAATATATAAAGGAATATTAAAATATTGGCTTGATAGTATACTTTAAAATACATTTCAAATTCTTTAAACATTTTCTTATAAAAATGAGCTTAAGACTAATATGTTTATTTAATAAAATTAAACTCAACTTGAAATATTAAACCAAACTTAACTTCAAATAAAGTGACGTAATAATATTCATAATTAACATATACTAATTAAGTAAAATGTAATTATTCTTTAAAAAAATTCTTCAAGATATTAGGTTAAAAGGGCATAAAGGTAATCTTATTATTCTAGTATGTAGTAGATTAAAAACCTAAAACACAACTTCATACCATAAAGAGAAACAGAGGGCTCGGGAACTTGGGGGAGAGGCGTGCAACAGAGCCAAAAACTCACCGAGGGAAGGTTGAGGCGACGACAGCTCTGGAGTGGCTGGAGGTGGTCATCGACACGATTGGGTGGTCCCTGTGGTGGTGCGACACTGAGAGAGGGAGAGAAAGCTGGCGGCAAAGCTTACTGAGGGGGAGTGGGTGCGACGAGGTTGGGTTGATCGGTGCTTTATGTGGTGGCCGAGAGGTGGTCCGAAGGTGATCTTTGTGCAGGTGGCATTGACGCGGAGCAGCTGGCGACGTGGGTGGCTGGCTTGTGGCTCACGGTGGGGAAGAATACTTCCTCTGTTTCGGTGCAGTAAAATAGAGTATTTCGGTTGTGATTTTTTCAACGGCTGGGCGACGGTGGTGAAGGAGTGTTGACGGTTTCAGCAAGGTGGTGGTCGTGGCTTGTTGGGCGGCTATTATGGTGGCTGGTTACATAGAACGAAGGTTGTCCTAATGTGGTTTGCAGCCCTGTGGATTTTCATGTGATGAGGTGGTGGGCGGTGTCGTATGGCAAACAGACCGAGAGCTCACGCAGGTCTGGGCAGTGTGGAGTTATCGCAGAGGAATGTGATTGATGGTGGCATGCAAGTCGGCACGGGGTGCTCTAGACGAGGGAGTAGCATACATGGGAGGAAGGCTTCGAGGGAGGTTTGCGGCTTGGAGTTTTCTTTCCATGCAGAAGGATAAGCGTAATATATATATATATATATATATATATATATATATATATATATATATAGGTGATTGAGAATCAAAAGGAAACCTAGAGGAAAAGAGACGTGCATGTGCATGGGAGACGTGCGGAGTTGAGAAAATTGATCATGAACTGAGTTGGTTTTCCATAAGGATGAGAGAAATAAGGTTTAAATTTGAAACAAAACTCTAGTAGTTATTGCTGAAACGGGTCATAATAAAATACTAAAAGATAAAATAATAATAATCTTAATAAAGAGAAAAATGTAAAATTTGATGACGATGATGATGATGATGATAATAATAATAATAATAATAACAATAATAAATTATAGTTAGTAAGAAAAATACATAAAAACTTATTTTATGGCCTAATCTTAGGATCGGATTGTTACAACTTTCCTCCCTGTGAAAAGACAGCTTCCCCCCCGACGGCTCGATCTCCCTCATGGAGGAGAGCGGGTCCAACCTCTCGGCTACTTGAGAACTTATCTTGACCCCATCACGGCGAAGAGTGGACCTAGCTCATTAGATGTATGACAACTTACCTCCCTGCGGGATCCAGAGGGATGAGTTGCGCCTTAAGGCTGCTTTATCCCTCCAGAAGTGGAGAGTGGGTCCAGCCTTTGGCTGACCGAAACTTACCCTCCTCGTAGGAGTCAACAAGCGGGAATGGGTCTAGTCCCAAACTGCCCGACAACTTACCTCCCTGTGAGGAACAACAAGCAGGTCCAGGCCCCCCGACGGCTCGACCTCCTTTACGGAGGAGAGCGGGTCCAACCTTTCGGCTACCCGGCAACTTACCCTGACCTCCGCCACGATGAAGAGTGGGATCAGCCCAGCCTGCCCAACACTTTCCTTCCCTGTGACGACAACGGACGAGAGCCGGTCCAGTATCAAACTGTCCGACTTACCTTCCCGTGAGGAACAAAAGGGAGAGTCTAATCTAGAGTGACTCCCCCCTCTCACGGAGGAGAGCGGGTCCAGCCTCTTGGCAACCCGACGACTTACCCCAACCTCCATCATGATGAAGAGCGGAACCAGCTCTCAGCTCTTCGGCAGCTTACCTCCCCGAGGGAACCAAAGAGGTGAGTTTAGTCTGAGGCATCCTGACCTCTCCTTGGTGGAGTGTGGGTCCAGTCCCTTGACTTCTCGACTTTAACTCCTGGGATGCTACCTCCTCTAATAAAGAAACGACGACTAAACAAACACCTTGAACTGTCATTGCGCCTCGTCAGGATGATTCAGGTTTTTTATTACAATTACAAATATGGTTAAGTTTTACTTTCGATTGATCATTGTGCATAGCCCCCTCCCCTCATAACCTGCAAAATATATGGGCATTTCATAACTTGGACCGCCAAGCAAATGCAAGTGGTATCGCCCTTACTCACAGAGTTCACCCCACACCTCTCGCACATTATACTCCCCAAGTACAAAAAAGAAAAGGAAAAGAAGGAAAAATGAGCACAAGAAGATAGTAATTCTCATGAATTCATTAACATTGTTGCAAAGTTTACACACAAGATGGCGCAAAGAAAAGTATAGATATACAAAAGAAAATATGCAAGGCAATCGAAGTTCAACTGGCGGGGTTGTCTAAAAGGACACTCGGGATCAATTCTTTTCCTATTAAGGCACCTCGCTTCAGCGCTGTCGGGTCTGGGGGAAGGTCCTTCACTTTCAAGGACCTCAAGTTGCTTTGAAGGTTAACGAGCACATGGTCCCTCATTCTCTCCAAGCCTTCCAGATAGTCGTAAGACCAGGCGTCATAACGAACCAAACGGAAGTGTGACAACTCATTGCGCAGCTGAGGGACAGAGGCCTTAACATGATCCAGGTGTTAGCGCAAGCTCTTAATAGTTGTTTCATGAGCGGCTATCATATGATCGGCCTCTGCCAACCTAGTCTCCTACTCATCAGCTCGGCTTTTCTCGCTGGATTCCCCGGTGCGAGCCAAGGCATTCTTGGCCTCCAAATCCTTCACCCTCTGGGACTTGGCCTTGAGAGAGTCTGACTTACTCTTTGAGGACTTAGTAAGCTCCTCGTATCTCCCCTCGAGCCACGTGTACGTTCGGGCATCGAAGTCGTACTATTTCCCCAACCTCGAATTCTCGACTTGGATCCTGTCCAGCTTCTATAGTTGATGATCGAGGGAGTCCTGAAGGTTATCACTCTCCTCCTTGCTGAGTGCTACTACAAGGCAATGGGAACCGACTTCTTCCCTTGACCTCGCCAGGTCATACTTGAGTTGGGCTTTTTGATGACAGAGTTGAAATATCCTCTTCTGCCTTCGCTAGTAACTGAGTTGCTCCTTGACAAGGGCTTCCTCCAAATCCTCTTCTCTCTCTCTCACACACACACACACACACAGTGTGGTGCAAGGTCAATCGCACCAAGGATCGGAGTGCTCGGTTCTCACCTTCTAAGGCCTCCCGGCTGCCTATAATGAAGGCCGCCAGCTGCTCCACTCCCTACCACAAAGGTTTTCCAAGTCAGAACGAAAGAGAATGTGCAAAGAAGACTAAAAAAAGAAGATGACAAGTTAGAGCCAACCTCAGAAAAGAACTCCCCAAGCTCCTCGGCCATCTAGTGGACAGATTCAATGCATGCTCTATCCACCGCTGGCCCTTGAACAATGTGATCCCTTCCCTTAGAAAGGGTCTTGACCAAAGGGTCGTCACCACCTAGTGTGTCGACACCCCTCGCAAACTTCGTCGAAGATGGGCCTCCCCGGCTTTCACCTTCACCTCCCTTTGAGCGTTTGGGATCATCTCTGACCTCCCTAGTGCCTGGCTCCCCAACTTTAGCAAGATCAGCGAAAGCCCTAGGATCAATTGGAACCACTAGAGTCTTGCCAGCTCCATCCCTCAGCATGCCAATATCATATCCAAGGAGAGCGGCCTCGGTCTCTCTTGCCTCTTCCATTGCCACCTTGAACCGCCACCTGTCGACACTTTGGTTAAGATGGTGTCAATGAAGGACAATGAAGCCTCAGCATCGGCAAAAACAAATGGGGCTTCACTGACCCCCATGGGCGCCACCGCAACGTCGGCCTTGGCTTCAGCCGATGTTAAGGCCAGGATAGTGCAAGTGATAGGCAATGAAACCCCAATGTTGGTGAAAACAGCCGAAACTTTATTGACCTCTACTAGCGCCACTGCAAACTCTGTTTCGGATGCATCAACCATAATCTCGGCCACCCATGATGCTGCCCTTGCCATTTCCATCCCAGACACAACTTCGTCACCTCCACCCCTTCAGAAGCGGCCCCGATTGAAACAACATCGACCTCAGGGGAATAGGCAATGGGAGACTCTAGGATGGAAACTCTGTCAAAAGAGTCATTGCCCCCAACTGGGCGCTCCTCATTTTCTGCCTTTACTTTTTCTTTTTTAATTTTTTCAAACTGCAAGCTCACTTCCCAATTCAGACCAGATTATTTATAATTTATATATATTTATATGTAATTTATACATATATAGACTATTATTTTAGAATATAATTTATTCATATATAGACTATTCCGAAAGGATACTGGTACCGAAATATCTAGTTTCAATGTCTCAACCAAAACGGTCACCGGTACGGTATTCAAAACATTGGTCTAAACCCCCCGTTTGCTCGTGAGGAACCAAAGGGGTTGACGTAGTTGGAGCTCTTGAGATCAGGACTGGAAGAGTTTTTAGGAGCCATGAGAATATGAAAATAGAGGAAGAGGAGGCAAGAAACACATAGAAGAGGGGAAGGAAGACGATGACAAGGAAAGCAAGTAAGCTCCAACTAACGAAGGGGATGGGGTTTAAATAGGCCCCCGCGACAGTTGGGATCTCAGATCGTAGGATCACACGCACCCCACGAGGTGAGCAAGACGGGCACGATCCCGTGGCGTGTACTGTACAATGCGACACGATGGGAGAGGGAAAGCCGCTAGCACCACCAATGCCAGGGAAACTGAGCGGACGCAATCAAGTGCCAAATCTAACTGTCAAAGAACACGCCACTAAAACCAGGAGAGGAACAGTTGCCTGACACCATTAATGATAGAGAAACCAGACGAAGGCAATCAAGTACAAACAGTCTAGGACGTGCTACCAAAGCCGGTAAGAGTAATAACCACCCATTTAGAAGGCCCGAAAGTTCAAAAGACACAACCACATAAAGGTAAGAACATAAGACAAGGGCACGAACAAATTCCCACTAGATTAGTCCTATAGAAATTGGCGAGGTAATTGTGGGGGTTTTTCCTCCCCTAGGTCCATGTGATAAGCCCACAAGGGGCCCCAACCCGGCCAAACGACCCTTCTCTAAAGGAGTCGCTACATCCTTTCAGAGTGCCCGACCCATAAGCTAAAACCCCCACTCGGAAAAGATGAATGACAGGGACAAATGAGACTCACCGCCCTGACACCCCAAATGACACATAGCACTCAAGAACCTGTATAGACAAGCATGTGAGAGATGCGGAGGTCCCTCGATCTCCTGACATAAGGTATGAAAAGACTTGTGATGATCACCATAGGCTAAAGCTCTGCCTGGGGAGCCACGCCGCATTAATGACACCACTCCCCGGACTCCACATCACATTAATGGTGCCACTCTAGGAGCCACGCCACATTAAAGCCATATGACCAAACAAAAGTTGAAGGGACATGAGCTTCTTGAGGCAAGGTATGGGTTTCCCCCCCCCCCCCCCCCCCCACCCCCACCCCCGAAATCTCGTATAAAAGTCAGCCCTCCGGATACGAAGAAGCTCTCGCACTCTAGCACAAACCACTAAGGAGATTTACTGACTTAAGCATTGGAAGCTCCTCAACCAACACTGAGTCCCCCCCCCCCCCCCAAAAAAAAAAAATTCCTTTGTTTTCTTGAGTGTGCAAGTAGAAAGGCTTAGACTCGAGTTGCTGGAATCCAATCCAAATGTGTAAAAACACAACTTTAATAGTGATGCTGTCTATGGAATCTTTATAGAAAGACCAACTCCTGGCACTTCATATCTCTCTTATGCTCTACACCGAAAAGTTCATTTTAGAACTCACCTAAATATCAGAAACAGAGTATGAATTAGGCATAAATACCTCAAATGCAATAAGATTAACTATTGCACAAACTTTTCCAAGTTGTCCGTTGCCTCCTCCACTTGATCTTCCTCATCATGGTATGCTTGAGCGTGCCATAGTTTAGATTATTTCTAGAGCAACACTTGACCATTCTACAAGATAAGAACAACCACACAAAGATAACAAAGATAACAAAAATATACAAGAGCGAGAGAGAGAAAATCATCCATGGTAGTTTGATCTCTTCACTTTCTTTATCAGCGTATAGGCGCAATGCCTCAAAATATTATATGCATTACGAGAATTTTATACACTATATTTTCATCTTATTTTTATCTCATTATGTAAGATATAATATATTTATCATCATTTGATAATTTTTTATTAGATAATTTTTTATCATTTAATAGTGATAAATATAGCATATTTTATATAATGAGATAAAAATAAGAAAAGAATATGATATATATAGCATTAGACTTAAAGAATCACAATTCATAAGATCGTCCTTGCTGGGGCACTTTCTATTCATCGTCCCAATTACGCGCGTCATATCACTAGCTAGCTAAGAGCACTGGCATTGGACTCATCAAATGAGTCCAATATCTATAATTTGATGAATTTTATTTAAAAAGGCTGGCATTGGATTCATCTTCGGTGGGTTTGTGAAGATATGAGCTACAGTATACTCTCATCTATCTTCAAATTTGAAGAAGGACTATTCAACATCCATCTGATTATTTTATTACAAAAACGTACCGATTTCGCACGCGATTTCGTTTCTCTTCTTTCTCTCTCTTTCTCTTTCACTTCCTCTTCTCTGCTTTCTTCCTACCCCAAATCCGAAATCCCTTTATTTCTTCCTCTCCTCTCCCTTCCTGATTTCTTTCTTCCTCTCCTCTCCCTCTCCGATTCTCAGCACGGTTCTTCCTCTCCCTTTCTTCCTCTCCATTTCTTCCCTCCGTTTACTCTCCAGTTTTTGGCCAAGCTATCCATTCCCTTTGTCGTGAGAGTGAGCAGTTCATCTTCGTCCAATGGGGTTGAACTTCGAACGAAGTGTTTCAGGTTTCAGAGGATCTCCATCACCTCCATAGGCGCACCGTCCCCTTTCTCTGTTTCTCTCGTTTTTGCGGTGCGAGTGCCAAAGAGAAAGAGATATACTTGCGTTGCCATTGTGGCTGGTGTGTGAAGAGCTGCAGAGATATCAAAATTCTGAAACCTTGAAAAAGAATGAAAAGTTTTCTGGAAAAAGGTAATTCGATTCAATTGCATACCGAAATGGACGCCTTTGATTTTAAATCGTGCATTTTTATCATTTTTACAATTTTTATTTAATAAAAATATAGTATTATATATGTTTATAATATATGGCGGGTGGGTATATATCAAGAAGATTTTGATTGAATCTGCTCCTTGCCTGCCCCAGGTTTGGTTTTTCTAGAAGCTACCTGCTTGCCTTGGTAATGCATGGAAAATCCGCCTGTAACCCTTGTGGGTGGGCAGATTTCGCCAGGTGGGCCGACTTATATGGCCCCTTTGCACTGCCCTAAAAGAGGGCATTTAGATTTTGGGGTTAGTTTGGTGGGCAAATTCTAACATATGAGGATTGAAGGTTGTTGAAGGGGTATAAAAGAAAGATTGTGGTTTAGGGTGGGACTAAGTGAGTGCAGAAGAAATTGGTTGTTTTAGCCAATTGAGGTTGTCTATTTTCTATGATTAATTAATAGGCGTATGACACCTTAGAAAGCCTAATGCTATCTTCTAGTAGGTTTGGTCAATCTACAAAGATGGGAAGATCACTGTTAATGTGCATGGACTTAGAGAGGAGTGGCTGCATTGGAGAGTGTTGAAAGGAATGGAGAATACCTGGTTCAATTTGGAAGTGTAGTAGTTGTGCAGCATGTGGTGTGATGGGGTCTGCTGAAGTCAAAATCAAAAAAGTTGGATTTGTTGTCTGTGTATTGATTTAGGCAATTCTAGTTATTGTTGAGAGACGTTTGTAAGAATGGTTATTCTTTTATATTCGAAATGTGTTATTACTTTTGCAGTTACAGTTTAGCTTTTGGCAAATACTATTCTCTTGTATTTGTTTGGAATTGTAGAGTTTTCCATCGCATTGGATATGGATATCTCATTTACATGTTATTTTAGTCCTGGAATGGTTCAGCCCGCTATGTGCTGATATGGCTGCTGCTAATGTCTGTTCCGACTGGTTTTCTCAGGAAAGACTGAATGAACTAATGGAGTCCAAAAATTGTGTGTGTTGGTTGTAGATACATACATAAATATATACATATATATTAACTAGAAAGATAAATAAGTAAAGAACAAATGGGTAATGTATGAACCTCTTACAATCAGAACTTCAATTGATAATGATGACTTGATACATCTTACTTGCTTTATATGTTTGAATGGGCTATCTTTTATCTTTGTTGTATTACAGTTGGTTTAAGTTACTTTTTGAGTAATACATTAACAAAGAAAGAGCTGTACAGAAGAGTGTTCTGGTGCCCCGTTTGTTGCTTGTTTACTTAATTTATATTTTGTGCAACACAGGTGCATGCTAGAAATAAGTATTTTCGTTCTGAGGGAGAAAAGGAAGCTCTCCTTCAGGAGATTGCAGATCTTACAGATGATTTTACTGGGGCAGAGTTGCAGAATATACTGTGATAAATTCTTAGTCCATCTATCCATTCTCAATTCAACGCTAGAAGATAGAATCTGACACTTTCTTGGCAATTAAGGACATCGCAAGCTATCTATTTATTGTATATGTATTTGTTGGATAGAAGAAATGTTGACAAAATGTGTTTGTTGGTTTCATAAATTATATACATGATTGTTTGGTAGAAGAAGGGTTGGTAGCAAGTGTTTGTTGGATAATTAGGTTGAGGGAAAAAATTAATTGAGACACACAAATTTAAGTATTAAATTAAATTATTACTTAACATATGGTTAGTATAATTGCAAGATATAAAAAAAAATTAAAAAAATTATTATTAAAAAAATAATATTATATTATTATTTTGATGAATCTAATGGCTAATCCAATGTGAGATTATAGATGTGAAGGTTTTACATTTATGGAAAACATGTACTTTTCATCAAATTTTGAAGATGGATTTGATGAATCCAATGCTAGTGCTCTAAGTACATAGTTGAAACTCTTGGTTACCAACATTGAAAAAGCCTTGGAAATGCTTCATTATATTCATGATCATTAGACGTACATTATGTATGGGAAACATGGATCAAGGTCAAACTTAAATTATAGAAAATTAAAAAATTAAAAAAATAATCTGGAAGGGAAGGCAAATGCCTTAACATGGGCGTGAGCCAGCAATAGTACCATGAGAATAGATATGAAATTTTTTATTTATAAACGGGTGTAAATCACACATAATAAAGTGGTTATATAAAATAATTTGATTGGAAAATAAATTTTAAATTTTAAAAACCAAATTTTATCATTTAATTGATATGAATTGTGTGCTTTATACACCGACTTGAAAATAAAATAACTCGATATACATATATATATATATATATATATATATATATATTTATGTATATAGTTGGGTATGCATGCACGCACCAAACTCTAATTAGGGCCATTTCGCGTCGTACCAAACCCTAGCCCTAGCTAGCCAAAGATATTGATGCACCATCTTCCATTAGCTGACAAATTGAACATTTTATGTATTTTTTATTTTTTTTAAATTATTATTTTTTATATATTTTATAATTAGTACCACATGCTCAAAAATATAAATTTTATATATCTAAATATTATCAATTTCATATATTAAAATGACTAATTTATCAATAAATATTAATATGTATTAAAAAACATTTTGTATCATCAACTTAATACAAATTTCATATATCAAAATCATCTTAATACAAATTTCACAAAATTGATTTTAATAGATAAGAGAGAGAAAAAAACAGTAAAATAATATTCAGTGAGTGAATAATATTTCTTTAAATTTGAAAAAATATTATTCATAGTTATACAAAATTTTAAAGATGCATAATTTAATATAGATCAATTTAAAGAAATATTATATAAATATAAAAATAAATATGAAGATGCATAAGTCATTACCAATAGTCATGGACATGAACTCGTCTAATCTTTTATAAGTTATTAATTAAAAGCAAATAGGTTGAATTTCTCTAGAATTAATTGTGATTTGACAATATTTTGTGTAAATTAATTAGTGGAATATTTCTCATATTATATATATTTATATATATATTTTTTTATAACAGCGAATCTCATTCTATTAATAAGAGAGAGAACATACAAATAGATTTAAAAATAAATCACTTATAAACGTTAGTAGTATCTCAGTACACTTCTGTAACGAAACCATAATCTTTGGGTGAGCAATGATATTATCGATATATCTAATACGTAACATACAAAGGATAAAAGTTTTGCTTTTAAGGGCTTTTATTGAATTTAATTGAATAAATTCCAGTTCCTTATTAATTTTGTCTCAAGTTGGATGCAGACATATCATGATCAGAAGGCCACATCCTTTATATTTCATGGCTTCAAAAGATAATTTATTTCCTGTTCTTTCTCCTCTAATTTCACAAAATTATCTAATATACGGCGTATACGTACATCTAAAATATTTTTAAAAAATTTCCTACCTCATTTGTTTTTAGGAAAATTTTCAACTCATCTAATCTTTATAACTTTATCAAATTTTAATATAAAATAAAATAAATAATTAAACTTTTTCAAATTACAAAATAAAAATAATATTAAAAAAATATATTATAACAATATGTTATTTAATATTTTAATTTTAATCTCATCTCATCTACAAAAACAAACGAGACGTAAATTTTCTAAAAAATCTTGAAACCAAGTGTCCTAGTGTTTGGAACAACTGATGATTTTGTGCATGATTCACTTGTACATTCAGTAAATATTCATTGATAGTAAGCCAAATTCTAATAAAATATGGAGGTTTTTCACAATTTATAACTATTTTATAAAATCTTAAAATTTGTTGTCATATACCCATATTACAACTTAAAAGACTTTTTGAAATGAAAATATAATGTATGTTTGAATTGTGGTGGGAAATATAATTTATAGTTTTAGAATTTAGAACTTATAACTTAAATAATAAGTTCTACTATTAAAAATTTATTTATTGTTTAGTAACTATATGTTTAATGTAAAATGTAATTCGAATTTTAAAAAGACTGTCAATAAACAAAAATATCTATACAATTTTCAGATAATTACAACTTTTAACCTTTCAAAAATATAGTCATAATTTTTAAAAATTTAAATAAATAATGAGTATTTTTATCTATTAACAATCTTTTTAAGTGATATGTGTGGCCGTTGCTATTATCCATATACTGATATCCATTTGGAAAAGCATGCCGTTGAAAATTTATTTTTGGAAAACTATAATTTTTTTTAACGAAATGATACCGCTGGAATTATATTTTTTGCAAGGAAAAATCAGCGTTGCAAATGTTTTTTTACAACAAAATTCCAACGCTGCAAATCGTTTTTTGCAACGAAAAGGTAGCTTCGCAGATCAGTTGCAAATATATTTTCGTGTTAACAGCCCAGCATTGCAAATAGTTTTTGGCAACGAGACAGTAGCTTTACAAATATATATTATAATATTTGCAATTGTAATAGATATTTGCAACGAAAGGGCACAAATATAGCAACATTACAAATTGCAACCAAAGTTAACTCGTCGCAAATATATTTTTGGCTTCAAATGCAAAAGTTCTGGGTTGTTGCAAACAATATTTAAATGAGTTTTGTTGCCGTACTGTTGCAAACAAAAATACTCTTATTTTAAAATATGTGTTGTGAAATATGTTGTGTGGGTATCATTGCTCGTTTGATAAATATCATGATTATCAACCGGATCTTATGAAAGAACAAGTCCGTAATAAGCCTTACAACAAACCAACTATGCTGTTAATTCCACTACTGTTTTTTAAGGATTATTTCATATGCATATATACATGATGATATACCTGCGAATAACTCTTACGATTACATCAATTTCCTACAAATATTACTACACCTAAACATGCACATTTGATCACAATGACATCAATTTTTTTGCAACAACTACTACATATAGTGCAATGCTATTGCACCATTGGATTGAACAAACCTCTTATAATCCCATCTTACATGATTAAGTACACCATCAATCAATCCAAACATATAAACTTCAAACATGTAGCATGCACAAGAACCATCATGTTGAGACGATAATGAAGTCTATCTGTTGCACAAGCACAAGCACAAGCTACAAGCATATCAATTTCATTCAGAAAATAGCACAATAGCCTTCACAACCACTCCACGTCATGACTATTTGATTATATTTCCATTACAATATAAAGTCATCATTTCTAAAAGCACACGAAAATATTAATATACAACTGCCGGCCTATATATAGTCTGAAGAGCAGTTGCATCCAAATGTATATGATGCCTAAACCTAAATCCAATGCTAATAGCCAGGCCTCACCTGTCTAAATTCACCAACTATTGTTAGGTTACATTTACATCGAGCGACATTAATCACAT
The DNA here is from genome assembly GCA_029856935.1 of Cyclocarya paliurus. Lineage (NCBI taxonomy): Eukaryota > Viridiplantae > Streptophyta > Magnoliopsida > Fagales > Juglandaceae > Cyclocarya > Cyclocarya paliurus. Next base: position 14,744,111 of record CM056954.1, on the reverse strand, counting down.
AATTACATTTGTTACATAACTTATCACTTCCACTTGATTAACAAAATATACATGCATATATCCAATTCAAAAAGCCAAACATGCAGCCAGATCGACCAAAAAGAAGGCTATGCTCCAAACTATCTTTCCAACCATTTCCAAAATAACTAGACCAATATTTAGGTTTAGGATCCTGCATTATTTTTTTTAGAAATAATCATGACGTATGAGTTTAGAAATAGAGCACTCTATTAACTTTTCTATCCATAATATATATATATATATATATATATATATAAAATAAATAAATAATAAAAAAAGGATTTCTTAAAACCGATTTTATTTTTCCAAAAAAAAAAAAATGCTTAAGGACCACTCGTAATGGAGTTTGTAAAAGTAAAAGACAAAATTAAAAGTTATTTGAATATAATTTATTATTATTATTTTGTTTTAAGATTTGTAAAAGTTGTATTAAATTTATAAAAGTTATATTAATTTTTGTATTTAAATAATAATTAGATAATGATTAAATAAAAAGTTTAAGATTTGAAATAGAGAATTATTTTATATCTGAGTGATGTTTGACAATAAAGTTATGAGAATTTTGAGAATGTTTGGTGTTATCCAAACATGCCCTTAATTTATAAGTTTAAGATACAAGTTACAATCGAGTATGAGACATGGGAAACATGAAGTAAATCTAAGAAATTCAACTTTAATTAGAAGTGGATCCATTCTCATGCCATTACAATTCATCTTTGTCATTCTGATTTGGACATATTATTTTACGACTTATTTTTTATGAGTAGTTTTATAGTTATAAAGAAATTTATAAAAATAAATTTACAAATTGATATAATTTCATATATAGGTTAGATCTACTTTACAATAAAAATAATTTTATAATATTAGGACGATATTAAGCCAATTCAATTTATAAATATATTTTTATAAAATCTCTTTATGACTAAAATATTTATTATATTTTATTTGTTGTCACAACTTTATATTTTAAGTTGAGAGGTAAAGGAATGTTTAGAAAATAAAAAAAATAAAAAAAACAAAAATATTTGAGGGGGGCTCAGGATATGCTCTTCTTAGGTCTAAGGTCCAAATTCCCTTGAATCGAAGTAATCTCTATAGTCATCGGATTAAGGAATTTTTTCCTTAAATTACCTAAGATACACTTAAAGAAAACTCTTTACCAAAAGCTTATGCATCTCCGAGATTAGTCATGACACTATTCCAGACACACTTTGCCAATTTTATATATATATATATATATTTGAGGGTCAGCCAAATAAGGAAAATAAGCGAAACTGGAGCAGAAAAAGCGTAGAAGCCAAACACCCCCCAATTGAGAGTTCGATACAAACAATGCCCAACAAATCCCAACAAACAACGAAAGAAAGAGACGAAAGCGAGGAAATAAGAACATCTATAAAACGTTGTCGTGGTCTCTCTCAACACTCCCATACACACTCTTCGTGCTCTCCGTCTCTCTGAGTTGATTTCCCATCTCTCTAAAATCTCAGATCTATATCTGTCTCTCCCCCCCTTCCCCCGTCTCTCAATGGCCTCCGTTACGGGAACTTCGATTTCCATGACGTCGTTTAAGGCGGCGAGCCTGGTAATGAAATATCGATCTTCGTTTTCTCTCCTTTCTCCATTATAATTCAACCACTTTATTATCATCCGATTCATGAGTCTATATTTTAATTTTTTTTTTTATCTGATATTTCTGTAGCATTGCTTAGTGGCTCAGATCTTCAGTTTATGAGCTTCATAAATAAATATTTGTCTACAAATTTTGACAAATATGTCTGCATATATATACATATATATTTCTTTAGGTTTTGTTGGTAGTAGTATTACAGAAGTTGGGGTTCTGATTGGGAGCGGACTATGTTTTTCTGGATCGGTTTCTACATTAAATTGATGCGAATTTTCTCGAAAATAAGAGTTTTAGGTACTTGTTATGCATCTCGCGACTAAGGGATTTAGAAGGTTCAAATTATTGCATGCATACTATTATCTATTTTTTGTGACTAAGATTCTGAAATATTGTAAATAAGTCAAAAGTTTCACTTATTTATGAAACGCATATTGTTACTTTGTGCTATAATCGATAGTAATGATCATTCTTTTCGACTTATTATATCTTGGATGTCATTCACATTTTGGACTTGAGTTATTTGGTTCCGAAAAATATCCATGTAATCAAAGGCCTCTGCAAAATGGGCCTAATTTGGTGATCAGCCAATTTGATACTTCTAGCAATACCATTTTTTATCCGACCTTGTGGTTGGTGGATATGGGATTAGTAGAGCAACTGATGGTTGTTATCTGAAGATAGACATTAATGGTCACTTTGATGTAAATAAAAATTGTTTAGTGTCTGGAGCTGATGAATGGATTATGTATTTGAATTGGTGAGGGAATAAAATCAGGGATATGCATGTTGGTAAGCCTTTTATATTTCTTTGAAAAAATATTTTCATTTCTGGTAATTGATGGAGTTTTTCTGTGGTTGAATGTCTTAGCAGGCACCCAGCAGCAGGATCTGTAATCTGAAATCAGTTTCTTTTCCTGTTAATAGGAAAAGCTTCACACCTCTTAGGTTGCAGCCATTGCGCTTCCATATTTCTTGTGCGGTAATTTCTTCAACTTTTAAAATTACATAATCTACCAATAATCTGACATTTCAACAATCCCATTATTATCAGTGTTCTAGACAATTTCACGGCTGTGGCATTGAGTAAGAATGTTTTCCTAGACAAGTAAAATATGTTGTAAACTTTGTGCTTCACACAATTTTCATTTATAACTTCCACTCTGCTTCTTGGAACAGAGATAAGTTAATTGAATACTAGTCCAAAGTGGCTGTTTTGCTCTCTTGGTCATTTGACATGCTGCTTTGTCTTGGGTTATCTATGCGAACTTTTGTTTATTAAGAAATCCTTTTTGCTTTAAAATTATTAAGTCAGTACATGTGTATGTCTATACATATATGTGTATGCATGCATGCATATATGGGTATAAATATATTTTTCAAGCTTAGTGTCCATATGATGAACTGGCAATAAGAATGCTAATGCTCCTGGGCAGGCCAAACCAGAGACAGTGACGAAGGTATGCCAAATAGTGAAGAAGCAGCTGGCTCTACCTGATGATTCTGCAGTCACTGGAGAGTCAAAGTTTTCTGCCCTTGGAGCTGATTCTCTCGACACGGTACCCCAATATCTCCTCATGAACTGTAGATGTGTTATATTGCTGTTTAAACCATTTTGTTCTGATGATATCCTTAATTAATGCCCCCGGGTTGCTCTATTTGTTCTTAATGCGTGGATATTCTGAACTGGGAGGGGAATCAAATTTTTTAAAGGTGGATGCATTGGCTTAACGATGGGAATCTTAATTAAACTGTATTCATCCTCTTCCATATAAAATACATGCACTCAACCTATAGAGCATTTTATATGATGTATTGTACATCCTTATTCCTCGACCTCACTTATATGGCAATCAAATAGATCTTTCAGTGAGCATTTAAACTGCGCTCGTTGAAACATGTCCCACTGATTAGCATGGGTATCTCGGGAGAGTGATTGAAAAGTAACACCACATTAGAATTGACAAATAGAAAGAAAGAATGGTGAGGAGGCTTTGTTACTGAATAAAATCGGAATTTGACCATGCACCCATCTTTGCTTATAAGCATATTGTGACTTTCATGTCTTCATTATAACCGATAAATACCTTTTCTGTACAGGTTGAAATCGTGATGGGACTTGAGGAGGAATTTGGGATCAGCGTGGAAGAAGAAAGTGCTCAGAGCATTGCTACTGTACAAGATGCAGCTGATCTAATTGAGAAGCTCATCGAGAACAAAGCCGCTTGAAACAGTTTGGAAGAATGTCAGATATTTCTATATTAGTCTTCCTCTAGAGTTCTCTATTTCAGGCAAATCTTAGTACTTTCAGTTTGTTTGTTGCTCAAATAACTTGTGGCGTTCTTAGTGAACTTAAAACTATTTTTTTCCAGAAAAAAGGAAAATCTAGAACTTGTATGCCTACAGTTTATATGTTTTGTTCGGGTGAACACCAAATATTGTGTACCAGTTTATATTGTTTTGTTTGCTCGTCTTGTGATGCAACTTGCCTTGAGCGCACTGCTTCCATCGATATTTCAGTTTCTTGTTTATCCTACCAACATCCTTTGATGCGGTGTTAAATGAATAGTTCACAAGTAAAACATGATAAATAATCTCAAATCATTGAATACCGCATCATAAGATGATGGTAGGATGATAACAAATGAGATGGTGGGTGACATTCCTCGAACAGGTAATATTAGCTCAAACACATTTTTTTAGCCTTACATCAATGGAAGAAGAATCTGAAATTCATAACTTTTTATTACTGCATTAGTTGAGCTTGTTACCATCTGCATAACGTGCCCTCAAGGAGTTCTTAAACCTTTCTCACAAATCGAATTAATTTAAGCATTATCAGTCTAAAATAATCATCAGGGCCAATGGATTTAAACTTAGTTGCTGCAATCTATTGTATTAATTCCCGACTCGAAATGTGACATGCATATTAAAATCGTTGCATTAGTGGCAGCAGCACGTAGAAGAAAAAGTGCATAATTGAATTTGACGAGCCATCTTGTGACTGTTTCTTCAACTGATCCGTGCTCACTTTTGTGTGTCACATGCACTCCAGAAGGAAATAGAAATAGTTTTTTCCCACCCGCATGTGGTTCACAGCTTGTGCCTCGTCTCTCATTTTGGTCCTAATTAAAAGGTGCTTTCTTTTTCTTTCTTTTTTCCTCAATTAAAAGGTGCTTTCGGTCAAAAGAAAAAGGAAATTAAATTTAGGTGGGGGGAAAAAGCAGGCAAACCAGAGAGTCGTGCTCTTCTGTTCAAATTTTATCTCCTTAAGCAATATTGCTGTAAAGAATTTGTAAACTTGTTATCTTTCTTGTTCATATTTGAATTGTTGATATCCTTAGGTCTCATTTGTTTTTGCAGATAAGATGAGATGAGTTGAAATTAAAATTAAAAATTGAATAAAATATTATTAGAATATATTTTTTTAATATTATTTTTATTTTGAGTTTTGAAAAAGTTAAATTATTTATTTTATTGTGGGAATTAAAAAAAATTAAAATGATTAGATAAGATGAGTTATGAAAATAAACGAGACCTAATCTTCAAGATTTTATTGTGTAAAAATTAAAAAAAATTATAATAATTAAATGATATGAATTATGAAAATAAGGAGGCCTACTCCTCAAGACTTTGTTATGCTGATAACTTGATAGTCCTTGATGCATTGGTTTGAGGGTTGAGTGAGCCTAGTTGGTGTGGGCTTAAGGAGGGTGAATGGGCTTTCAATAGTAAAAAGGAATAGAGGAAAAAAAAGAAGGAAGAGGGACTTACTTGAGATGGGCTAGGCTGAAGGTGGGCTAGACCATGTGGAGGAGATCCAAGGAGACTCTCAGACTGGCGCGTGGTTAGATGCACAGAGAATAGTGCATGCCGCATGGGGGCATGTGAGAGCCAAGAGGTAAGAATTTGGTGGCGTTTGTACTGAAACACCGACAACATTTTTTCACAGTTGATTGGTGGGCTTTATATGAGAGAAACCAGAATGAAAAAGAATCATTACTTGGCGTGTAAATAATAATATCTGTCAAGTGCTAAAATACTGTTAAACCAGATATGAAATGCCATGTAAATAGCGAAATGAAGGGTCACGCCTACTAATAGAAAGATGGAGCACGAATCAAACGATTCTACGAGAGATATTAAGATCGGATATGCTCTGAAACAATGTATTCAAGTGTCTATTCAATGTACAAGGAATGTTTATTTATAATTGAATAGGCATGTGGTAAATAAAGATATGCAATCAGAACATACATACAAATACAATCAAGACTTAATGTCAAAATATTCTGACCTAAGAATATTCGATAATATGGTAATATTCTAAAATCATGAAAATATTATGAGATATATTGAAAAATATTCCTAAATATACTAACAGTTATTATTAAAATTCATAAATAGATATAGAATTTTATGATACTGGAAACTTTGGTTCAACAAATAGGTTATTAGACTTCCTTCATTTACTTTTTATTTAAATGTGAGTTAAGCTCGAGTTTGTCATCGAATTATATTCTATATTCATAAACAGTTATTGAATTTGAGTTTATATATATATATATATATAAATGATTATATTCTATTTTAAAAATATATCATATTAGGAACATAATTTACTCCATCTCTTGAAAGGAAAATTAATATTAGGTATTTTTCAAATATAGATGACGTGATACTCTCAACGTATTACTAAATATTATTTAATTAAAATTACTTACATAAGTACAAATTTTTAATGATATAGCATTTTGTGATAGAATGAGAACACCATGTGTCCGTACTTTGTAACTACATGATAATAACGCAATTTTTTATATTTAAGGCGTTATCATTATAAATTGTAATATAATATTTGTAAGTCTAATCGTGCATCAATCATAATCTTGTATTCACAAATTATTCATCTAATCAATACAAGACTAGCTCTCGTTAGCTCCTTTCCACCAACGTGTGACTGTAGTAGAAGTGTGTAGCACGTGATAACTTGAATCTCGACATTTCATCCTCTTAACTGATTTTCACGTTTCCAACCCCTTTTGCTCGATAGCCTACATGTTTCTTTTAGTTCTTTTCCTTTATTTTCTTTTACTATCCTTCAATTTTGGTCAAAAGTTAAATCCTCGTCCACCATCAATTTTGATTGGCATGGGGGCTATGTGCCACCACAACCGCAATAGGGTCCATTCGCCACTCCACCAAACAACACTTTTACAATTTTTCTTTTATATTGAAGAGTCCTTTATCGTCTAACAGAAGATGCTAATTTTTAATTCCCTTTCCAGAGATTTGGTTTGTTTGGATGTTGAAATGTTTCAAAACACTACTCAAATATATATTTTTTAATTTCAATTTCTTCTTCTAATACCTAATTATTATAATTTTTTCTAAACTTTTAAACAAAATATAAAAAGTAATTCAATTTTTTCAAATCTTAAAATAAAAATAATATTAAAAAAAAAATCTAAACAATATTTTAATTTTATATTATAATATTTTTTTTAACTTTTTTTTTATCATTTCTTAAAACTCCATAAAACATTATAACTTAAATTATTTTACTATTATTTATAAATCAAAATTTCACTAACATTTACATATTTCTTATATCTCAAACATTTCCTACCATAGCGTGAGAAGCTGTACCGAGCATCTTGAAGAAGTCAAGTACGACACATCATTATCTATTGCAGCTCTAAGCCATATATCATAATATTCCAGCGTATTGCTTACTAGTTATTAGTTAATAAACTAATTTTACAATTCTCTCCCTGGTCTAGCCAAGAAACATGGGTTCAGGTAAATGTTAGTCTTGACTCCATTTATTATTTGTATTATTATTATTTACCTTTATGTTTTGCATTGATGGTAACGGAATATTTTGTTAGTTTAACAAAAGCTGTTAAAAAGAAATATAAAGAGTCGCCAAAGTAAGTAAAGGTAAGAAAGGACTATGATACTTGTCCGCCACGGTAGGGGTGCACACTTTGCACACCCTACGTGGCAGTCTTTTGTTTTTGTTTTCTTTTTCATCTCCCTCAACCTCTCGTCTCTCTCTCATCTCTCTTTCAATCTCCGTCGCTCTCTCTCTCCTTCTCACCATCTCTCTCAGCTCTTTTTTTTCATCTCCCTCAACCTCTTGTCTCTCTCTCATCTCTCTTTCAGTCTCTGTCTCTCTCAGCTCTCTCTCTCTCCTTCTCACCATCTCTCTCTCCTTCTCACCGTCTCTCTCTCTCTCATCCTCTCAGTCCAAGCTCTCTCTCTCCTCCACTCTCTCTCTCAATCCAAGCTCTCTCTCTCTCTCCTAGACTCTCTCTCTCATCCCTCACCGTCTCTCTCTCTCAATCCAAGCTCTCTCTCATCCACGACTCTCTCTCTCTCCTCGACTCTCTCTCAGTCCGAGCTTTCTCTCTCATCCCTCCTGTCTCTCTCTCTCCTCAAGTCTCTCTCATTCTCGCTCAATGTAAATTTAAATTTGTGATGTGTGGTTTAGATGAAACCACGTAAGGTGTGCAAAACAGCTGCTCTTAACAGTGGCTGATCCCAATCTTTTTTCAGTAAGAAAATTGACACATGAGAGCATTAATATTGGACTTAAAATCTCTATCCATTTGATTTGGCAGTCATCTCATTTTGATTATGAGTTGCAGTCATTCAACAAACTTAAATATGAACAGTAACTTCACCAAATACCTTTGCATTGCTATGGTGGACATAGTTTGGGGATTTGTTTTCCCTTTTTGTACATTATAGTGTACATAATTTTTACGAAGTTGCTAGACAGATTTTATATATTTTGCCGTATATGTTATTGGAAATTATGAAAATAATATAAACAAATATTTGAATAACAAATAAAAGAAAGATAATTATTGGATTACTACCCTCCTACTATCCATTTACTACTCTTTTTGTATTTATTTATTTTCTATTTTTTTATTTTACTTAATAGTTAAGAAAGTGACCATTAATAAATTATATATATTTTTAATTTTTTCTTAATGATTAAGATTGTTAAAAAAATACTTAAAAGTAAATAATAAAAAATATAAAAACTTCAAATATACTATAAGTAATAAATGGGTAGTAACCCTATCACTATCCATAAAAGAATATATATTAAAAAATAGATAAAAATAAAAACACTTTATTATTATAGAGTGAGATGGTTACTCCAATCGTAGGATTTAAGTTTTGAGTAGGTGGTAAAAAATAAAAAATAAATTCAGGTTTGATGAGGTAGTAAAAAGCAAAGTGACGTAGTTACCAAATTTTGAATAAAATTTTGCATAAACCCAATACCCTGATAACGATCTAACTACCAGTTACTTCAAAAAAGAAAAAAAGGATCTAACTACTAGCAACGAAGGACTCATTCGACCAACATCCTTCCGGAGACAAATATCTACATGCGCTGCATCATATCATGCAAATAATGAAAAATTAGCATCGACGGGGAGAAAGTAAGTAGAGTGAAGAAAACACAATGATAATGGAGTACTCGCCTATCAATGCATTATCCTAAGCAGCAGCATAGATCAATATGCAGCTAAACCTGCATAAACAGCCACGTTTAAGTACGAAACCAAGGTGGTAGAAGCTACGGAGGAAGCCAGCAACGGCAAAAACGCAGAATCAGGGCCAGACGCAGCCAACTCGTCGGGATTCGGAGGGCTCAGGGTCGATGGAATGGTGGGGACAGACGACTCAGATGAAGCAGGCACTACACCACTGGGAGAAGGCAAAAGTGGAGTAATGTCTGGGGACAATTCCTGGAAAGGAGATATTGGTGGAAGAGGGTTTTTCAGAAACGGCGGCATAGCAGAGATAGTGGAGGCTTTAGAATCAAGATGAGAAGATAAATAAAGCAAAGGGGAGGCCATGAATCCCATGATTATGAGCAATAAGTGAAACGAAAAGGAGGCCATTCTAATGATGCACAAAATCACTCTTGTTGGAGAATGTAAATATAGTCGGGTAATGACTAATGAGAAACACTAAGGTTATGTTTGGAAATAAAGATGAGAAATCTCATCTCATCTCTATCTCATCTCATCATTACATCTTTTTCACCTTATTTTGCATAAAAACAACCTTACCCCTTATGAAAAAATTATAGGTATAAGAGTAAATAATAATTGATGCATAGTAAATTTTTTTCGTAAAGAAATTTTTTTTTCATTAATTACTATTAATTACTTTACACTCCACACTTTATGAAAAATACTTAATATTCTATAAAAAATATCTTACACCCTATAATTTTAGTGTGAAGCGTGAGAAAAATAATTGATAGATAATAAATCACAAAAAAAAAAACAAAGGGTTTGAATGAAAACATTCCAAACCGGAATGAAAGTTCGTCGGTTTTGAGGGAAGGCGATGAGGTGGGGTCAAGTGCCACGGATAGTTTGGGTAGTGATTTGTTCAGTAGCTAAAATTCCCTTTTTCCTTTCGGCCCGTGATGATGGGGCTCCCGGCTTTTATGATAATGGTCCGGAACCTATGGAGTTTAGACATGACGGTTAGGTATTCGAATTTTTTAGACAATTTTGAGATTTTAATATGTGGAAGAGTTTTTAAGATCTATTGTTTGTTGGGTTTTTATGAGAGAAGACAGCAAATTTTGAATAAAAAAAAAACACCACAAAAGAAATTGAGAGTAAGGTAAGTCTAAATACTCGAGGAGAGTTGTTCTAATAAAATAAAATATTTACATCAGTTACAGACATTCTCCCAATGCCTTTTTTAATTGCTTATCCAGTGGAATTGAACACGTTTCTTCCAAAATAATTAACTACTTTATCTATGTATTTATTATTCCATTTTAAGCCTAAACAGAGTATCTTGGAACACAAGGGAAAAAAAGAAGCAGAGATGGCAGAAATCTGATTGAATCTAAAAAATAAATAAATTTAACATGTTAAGGAATTAATAATAGACATAAATCATACAATGACAGGTCAAAATCAGACACAGCATATGCAGAAAAAATTTACCTCACCTGAACACAGGGGTCATTGACTCGTCTGGATTCAGGTAGTTTTAGGGTGCGTTTGGATGTTGAGATGAGTTGGGTTGAGTTGAGTTGAGTTGAGATGATAAAATATTGTTAGAATATTATTTTTAAATATTAAAGTTGTTTTGAGATTTGAAAAAATTGAATTATTTATTATATTTTGTATTGAAATTTGAAAAAGTTGTAATGATGAGTTGAAATGAGTTGGAATGAGTTTGGCATCCAAACGAAGCCTTAACTTCCTGAAAACCCAATGAACCTTTTTTACTGTACTTGCAAACAAGGAGCAATCAACGAAATTGAGAAATCATGAACTTTATGAAACGAGATGAGATTGATGACAGACCATGCTACCTCCAGGACATCAAATGCACCAAGGAAGCCGCTGCAACTCCAATGCAATAATCGAGCAGCATTAGCTAAATCAGGCATACCTGAGCTTTTAAGCTCGGAAACAATAGCTTCAGTCCTTGAAATCTCAGGTATAGATATGGATAATATCATTGCCTGTGACAAATATTGCCTACAAGAGTAACTAAGAGCATGCAGTATCGGCAGCAGCACAAGTAAGTGAGAGATGCCCCTGCGTGAGGACTCGAGAATCACACCGACCTTTGAGAGATTAGTCAGAAGACCAGTAGTGCCTTCCCTCGGAGCTGCCTTAAGCAACAATACTATACATTCAGAAGCTATATCTGCAACATTTGTTTCATGGTATCCACTTAGCTCCAGCAAGACACCAACATTGCTACCAAAGTCCATTATGTCTCTTATGGATTGCTGCTGATCAATTGCACCTTTTGTCTTAGCATAACCATCACTTAAAAGATCTGGTTCTTTAGAGTAGTAGAATCCTTTTCTACTGCTGATGGAACGCAGAAGAAAAGCCCTAAACAGGCCATGAGTTGGTTCCAGAAAATCTTCCATATTCTTTGCACATACAAATTCCAAGAGGTTTCCAATCCACCTGTGTAACAACCCAGTCTTAGGAGTATATTATAAAATAAGTATTTTGTATTTTCTTATAGCTATAATATTTTATTATTATTATAGGATTATTTTCTATTATTATTCTATTAAGAGTCCTAAACTATACCAACGTCTTAGCTTATGCTCGGTTTATCCACTCACATGCACGTACACTTTTCCTTGCCCGTCTATGACTTCATATTTGGCTCTATCGCAGCCGTGTCCTTCGCATGCACGCTGCATCTCTAGGGTTTCCTTTTGGTTCTCTATCCTCTATCTATATATATATATGGATATACTTCCTGCAAAAGATCAAGCCGCAGCACCCACGCACGTACGTTCGCAGCGTGCTTACTCAGCAGCTGCCCCTTCTCTTCCTCTGCCGTTAACCCCACGGAAACCACCATGCATCACGCCGCCATGCGCATGCCCCTCCTGCACGAAGCCTTTCCCTTCACGGCAACACCCCTAGCTCACGTCTCCTCCCCAGCCCAAGCAAAACCATGGAAACAGGAGAAACGGCAGCAGCACTGCAGCCCCTGTTTTCAGCATCCGAAACAGAGCACAGCCGCACGTTGTCTTTCTCGCTGTCTGTTGCTGCACTCACCATCAGCCATGGCAGCAACCATCTCGATGCCACCGCACGCACAAAGGAAGCCGACTAGCAACCACCGTGATTCTCAACCCAGCCACCGTTCCGTCGATCTCTATTTCTCTGGAATGGTAATCCTCCATTTCACTACTCTTTCTCTCTCAAGGATTGTCGGCTGTAAAAGAAGAAAATGATGCTTTGAGTTCTTCCTCGTATACTGCTAGGGTAGAATTTTAAGTGACATTACAATGTTATCCTATCAACTTTTTTTACTAGTTAGCCTTTTCAGAAAGCATGCGTAGATCGTTTCAGTTTCTGGAAATTTATACCCTTTTTAATTCCTTCCCGTCTAGTATCCTGTGAAGCATCTTGAAGGATTATTTCAAATATAATTACATTTATAACCTTTCACTTAAGTATGTGTTAAGTTTGTCTCATTTATACTTAATGTTTTACGTTTGGCTTGACTCTATTTTAATTACGGAGGCTATTACGTCATTTTAAAGTTGGTTTGGGCCTGAAATTCTAAGTTGAGCTTACTTTTACTTTGTCCAGAAACTTAATTTTATAAAAACTCGATATTTCTATAGTAAATAATTAAGGAGTTTAAGCCATATTACTTATTATTAATTTTTACAATTTGGTTTCTAAATAGTAAAATGTTTCATCTTTAAAGTAAACACTTAAAATTTATTATATGGAATAAATCTTTAATGCTATTATTATAGACCTTGATATATTCACGATATTGAAGTTTTACTTTTAAAATAAGGAAATATGTTAAGAGTATTTAAATAATATTGTTAATTAATATATTCTTATAAGATTAAATAATTATGTTAAGAAAGTAAATCTATTTTAAGAATGTAGATTTTTATGACTTATTTTAAAATAGCCCAAGTGTTTTACTAAATTATAGTGTGTTATTAGTATATTTTTAGTAATTTAAAAATATAAGAAATTATTGATTTTATGGTGTTAAGCAAGAGGTTTATTTGACTATCTCTTAGACTATGAACTTAATTAAATAAGATTATGCTATTAGTATTTTAAATAATTTAAGTTATAAACTTTCATTGATTTTATATTAAGCAGAATATTTTTATCGTTATATTTTACAGTATGAATTTTATTAAGTATGATATTAGGATATGGTTCCTAGACAGATTTGGTGACATTAAATATTTTATATAGGTGACGCGTTACGAAGTGAGATTCAGGAAGTAACGCTACGAGGTAAGTTATTTGATCACAAATTAGGATCATCACAGTTCAGCTTATATTAATTATTATTCAAGCCAGTTTATTGACAGCTTTCGTTTATGTACCACTCATGTCATATGCGAGCATGTCATCCAGCATAGCATACGATCATGTCATTCCGCATCATGTTCAGATTCAGAAATTATAGTTATAATTATGTATGTATTATGTCATGCATCTCATGGTCATAAGACACATAAGCTATCTTAAGTTCAAGTGCAAGATAAGATCAGAACAGTTCAGTTAATCAAATGGCCATTCAGATGCATGGTACCAATGCAGTTCAGTTCAGGGTGGTGTGCAAGCCACGAACTCAGTCGTGGTCCACCATAGTACGCTAGAGTACTATCAGCGGTTCCCCTCGTGGCCACGGGATGTGGGGCCGGTGCACAACCTCGCACACATGGTTAAGTGTGTTGGCCAGTTAGTTCAGTCAGTAGTCAGTTCAGTCAGTAATCAGAACAGTCAGTTAAATCAGAACAGTCAGTTAATTCAGATAAATCAGTCATGCATAGCATAGACATCAGTATGAACAGTCATGAATTTTAAGTTTTCAGCATGAAAACTTTTATGAAAACCTTATATTTAGTATGTTAACGTTGTGATGGATTTCTTACTGAGTATTCGACTCATTTTATTTTGTTTTCATGTTTTTAACCACCCAGGTGAGAATGATGATTACGAGCAGACAGGCCAGGATTAAAAGGAGCATTTATTTTAATTTCAGACCTTCTTTTTTAATAAATTTATTTTATTACTTTTATGACATGACTTCTATTCAGTTTATTCAATTAAGTTTTTTTTTTAAAGATATTTTTATCAGACAAAGTTTTATGAAATAAATCCTAAAATTGTTTTCTTAAATATGAGATCTCTTGCCGGGTTTATTTTATGAAAAACACGTGACACTCCTAGCCTACGGGAAGGGGGTGGTACAACCTGACTACTTGTAATTGAGAAAGTAACTTGGATTCCATTTCAGGAGCAGATGTCAGAGCCAGACACAACTTAACATTGTTCACATTTGCAAAGGAGAGATCACCGAACAAAAAATGAAAGCATTGTGAGATTGTCTTTTGGTGCAGAATGTCTGAAATTCTAATATAGTTGAACTCAATGAATATCACAAGAAGCTTCTGCACATACATTGGAATGGGATCTTCATCTTCAATCAAGCTTCTGCATATACTAGTTGTGACATTTCATTCTAGTTGTGACTTTTCATAAGTGCCCTTTCATTCTCTATAAATAGGGAACCCTACCCACAAATTCATTCACCTAAAAGTTCTCTATAAAAATTAGAGAAACACTTCATTCTTCTTTTGTCTTTTTTTTCTTTGGATTTTGGCTATTTTATATCGCGTTCGAGGATCTCTTTTTGTGTGCACTGATGAGTAGATTAACGGGACAGACGTTGTTGTATTTTGAGAATAAACTATCAAGAAGCCTAATGCATGTTTAAAATTGGAAGCGGCAGAATCTACTCTAAGAAAAGCATCCATCATAACGTGCCTCAACATTAGGTTCTCTCTTTCTAATTTGTTCTTGTTATTTTACATATTCTCTAGTTTACAAAACATTTCAGAATATTTCAAAACAATCAAATCCTCTGATCTTTGCTCATCGTCAAATGGTTCATTCAGAAAGATGACCATTACATCAAACAAAAGTTTCAGGCACAAAAATCTGGCATTGTCATCCTTGTTTCCCTTATAGAGAACAATCAAGCTGGGGAGAATTTCTCGAACAAAAATGATAGGGTTTTCAAGAATTGTGGGGGGCTCTTCTGTCACAGACTCAAGCACTCGAAGAAGAGTTATTTGGAAGTCATCCCTGCCCTAGAAACAAGTAGAAAGGCCACATATTAGTGGATCAATGTCATCTGCATCATTTTTTTTTCTTCTTGTTTTGTCCCCCATTTGGTCTCGATTCAAACCACTTTACCAAGGTTAGGAGATCATCGTATAACCAAGATAATTATGCCCATCTCATAATCTAAATCATTTAGTCAAAAATCTCATTTGCCATCTATATCCAACATTATTTCCCCATACCAAGACAAAGTATTCAAGCATCTAGCCATTTGCACATTTTCCAAGTTTTCAGACATCGGCGATTGGGAGATCTAGCCAGCTGTACATATTATAACATTGGTACTTCTGTAAATTTTAACAGACATGCAGCTCAATTCAACTGAGCAATGAGGCTATGTTGTCAAAACATTAAAAATAGACATAATAAAAAAGATAAAAATCACAAAGTATTGGCTGCACCCACATACCTGAAATGGGGTCTCCACAAGTTTACTTAAATTTGCCAACTGCTGCAGCAGCTGATGGTCCGCCACTTTGCGCTTAAAAGACGAGCTCCCAAGTAGATGAAGAACAATAGGAAACATATGAACATTAGTCTTTGGTGCAGCTCGACTGCTAAGGGCAGAAATATGCCCATGGCGCCTTCCACCCATCATTTGCTGAATATCTCCAGTTATGATATCCAGTAAACCTGGTATAGAGGCTGCCACAACATTAACAAATGCATCTAAACACTGATGCACAAAGTTTCCCTTATCTTTTGCTAGCCTGTCGACAGCAGAAAGTAACTTAGCATTACACAGGAAATGTGGCAGCCATCTCCTACCATTCTTATAGAGGAAAGCCACAAATACAAGTGTCTTTCCCATCAAAACTTCGCTTCCCTGCTCATTGAGAGACACAAGGCCTGGAACAAGGTTCCTATCTTCCACAAGAGGTAGAAGATACCGGCCAATATTAGTGTACATATGGCTTCCCAGCATGGCCATGTTTAAAAGGTTTAAGCTGATTTGCTGCTCACGTGGACTGCCCTTAAAAAGGCCAGACACGATGTCCTTAAATGATAGTCTCTCTGTAACTAACTGAATGTTAGGAGGACTGAAATGAACCAAGCGGACCAAACATGATGCTGCTGACAGTCTAATGCTCTCCTGTTTCCCTGCAGCCTGATATATATAGCTCAGATTACTGATCACATCCTGGCTGGTGAAACGAGCTGCCCATTGCCCTCCCTGACCGGAAATGTTCTCGATTGTCCTCAATGCATACAGTTGAGTCACATCATCCTCACCTTTTCGTAAAATTGACGACACCAATGAAATCAATGAATTCGAAACCTGCTCAAAGGGATGTGAAATACCTATAATGAGATGATGTAGAAGAGTATAGCAAGAGTGCACCAAGGGCTCAATGCAATCGTATATAATAAATGTTCTCTTAGTAAATTAGTTGTGGATCATTGGGTAATATTTTAATAATTTTTTACTTGAAGAATGGAAAAGTTGAATTAAACCAGCTAGTCGCCCAAACATGAAGGTTAGGAAGAAAGTAGGAAGCTAACCTGCCAGCCAGATGTAGACTTGGTGTCCTTCGATGGAGATTCTGATGGATTGTTATTTCTAGAATGATCATTTTGTGTTGATATATAGAACAGCAACTCACCTAAAGTAGCCATAGAAAGCCTCCTCACTTTTTCCTGCTTGTCTCTAAGGCCATCAGCAAGTGAACCTAAAATTCCAGCAAAAAATCATCTTCAATAAAAGTTGAATGCCGTATCAGCAAGCCTATTAGTGAAGCAAGTTGGACACGCAAAGCAGAAGCCTTGGATTGTCGGAGCATTTTAACAAGAAGGAGCATTATTGGCCCATTGGTCAAGATATTGGCCGCATCAGAATTACTGCTCAATCTCTCGAGATATCTAATGACATTTTGCTTCTCCCCAACACTAGTGTTCCCGCTAACAATGGCTATAATCCTGTTGTTCAGGGCATTCACCTTTTCTTTAGGCATCCTCGCAAAATCAGATGCTTGAAGGGCCTCAAAGGGAAGTGAAGGAATCACCTCTGTTAGTTTATTATCTTTTCTGCTTGGCATTACTGGTCTAACTGAGAGATCAGAAGGATGCCAAAGAACCTGGGAAATATTATTAGATGCTTTTGTAGAATCAGAGTCAAGGGCTGAACCTGACCCTTCCCCAACTCTCTGAAGTTTAAGTTGAGGACTGACACTGGGAGGAGGAGCAGCCTCTTCAATATGCTCTGCAGATGAGTCCCGATCCGGTGTTTTTGGCTCATCTGCAGCAGGCGTATTAACAACAGATGGAGAATCAAACAGGGGTTATTTATGACGGTTGATTAATGTTTTCTTGACAATTGCATTTGATGCATCATTTGTATGGATAGGTGTTTCATGGATTGTTTTGTGGTCCAGTTCCTCATAGGCCAGGAGAGGACTTGGCATTTTCAGTTGTGAGGAACATTCAGACCGGTCGCGAGGGAGTTAATTATTATATGTTACATAATCCTTCGTTCTCTTTCCATGTTGATATATATTACTTGCTGTTATTCAATTAAATTAAATCGTCATCTCACTTATTTCCATTTTTCCCTATGTACTTGGAAAGGAAAATGGTGGATATTATCTGAACATGTTGCCATTCTTTGCCAGGACTGCAAAGGGACCCAGAATGCTCAGTCATTTTAAGATCTGGACATGGCCATCAAGTAATGTGAATCAGCTTGTGTTCTGGAGATCCCACAGTGAACCTGCAGGTGCTAATCAAGAGGTAATATTAATATTCTATATAGGAACTACTAGATTTTATTCACTGTCTTTTCTGGGAACTATTGATTAGGAACTATATCAATATAGGAACCATCGATCAATATAGGAACTCTTGATCCCACATTGAGCTCACTATATTTGTAATACTCCCAATATTTTCATAACTTCAATCTCATATTCTAGGCTCCTGTATTCAAATAAAAGTCTTTGGCCTGTGCTGAATCTCTAGAAATCATGCACAGAATCAGTGACACAAATAGGTGTCCTTTCTGAGGGAATGCACTGGAATGACTTGCCACCTTGGTTTGAAACAACCTCACATGACTGCAAAACTATTGTTTTCAAGATTTTGAAAAGCCTTGCAAGATATTGGAACAAAATAATTAACTATTTATTTATTATTATTTTTTTGTTAAGTTTGATTGTTTGGATTTATTGATTGTGTTTCAGCATCTAACTACGGACGAGAGAGGCCAAGCCCCCACCAAGCACCATACTTGTGCAAGGCGGCTTTGGGATCAGATCTAGACAGAAAGTAAGGGCTTTGATGGTTTTTATTACTTTTCCATTATTTGGTTTGAAACCACTTTTGATATTAGAGAGGTCGTTCATTGAAGCATGAAGATGTTTGGCGAGGGATGACTTCATATTGATTAGTTTACCTTCAATATATGATTCACCTGACCCTATACTATCGATTAATTTTATAATTTATCTTCTTTTTCCTGCCCCCAGTTGTTATCCACGGAAAAGTAGTGCTAAAGTTTAGAAGTAGCTCTTAGGGACTAACTAGTTCAATACGAGAAGTGGGAAGTATGTCATGTAGTGCGAAGATAAAAATAAACTGGGGTAGGATGTCTTGAATTGTCCTGATGTGGGGGCTAGGATATGGAGGGAGGGAACTTTATGTATACTTTTTACTTGGAACAACTTCACCTTACGATGTATACTCTGTAATCACTATGCAGGTTGAGTTTGATGTAGAGAGATTCCAAACTCCCTCTTGAGTATTTATTTCTATTTTTATGGTGTGGAGGTTGGAGGAAGTAAAGAAAATGATGGTTGACATGATGTATTCAATGCAACACTATGAAAGATGACAGAAAGTTGGTGTCTATAATTAAGGAATAGGCCCCAAAATTATGGCAGAAAAGATGACTTCCGTGAGGAATAACACTAGTTTGCTGGACAAACTGTATTTATTCAATTTTTTCATTTCCTTTTCTATTGATGCTGATTCCATATAGGAGCTTGTCAAGAAAAACTGTACCAAAAATCTTTTTGCATTTCCTTTTCTATTATTGTTGATTCCATATAGGAGCTTGTCAAGAACGTTCTGACACAAAGATGAGGATATGTCGATGTTCAACATTATATATGCTAAGAAAGAAAAGAAAAAAAAGAGAAAAATATATAGAGACAAAAGACAAATGAAAAACAAAACAAAAATATAAACAGGCCACCCGTATATATTCCTTTATAAAAAAGAAGAGAAAAGGGGCAGAGTACTGTATAAATTAATTAATTAATTAATTAATCTCTTGCCAGGATCGCTTTGGCACATGATGCATGCAAATTAGTATAAAGTCATATTAATAGATCAAGATGGTCGGCTAGCTGCAAGTGTACGTAGGTGATATGAACCCGTGAGAAACGGAATCCCTTAAACCCACAATTAAATTGAAAACCCACCTAAGAAATCTAAAATCAAGTCAATGGATGAAAAATCTAGATCCGATGAGAATTCGTTTCAAGAACCTAGATTATATTAAAATCTAGACCCATTGAAGAACCCGTCTTAAGAACTAAGATTACAAGGAGGAACGCCACAAAGTTTGTGATTTACCTTTGATAAGTTCAAAAGTTCAATCAAGAACAAGAGGAGATAAACTCAACTCATAATGAATAAATTCATCAAATTTCATAAACTGATTGAAATGAGGCTACAAAGAGTATTTAATGCAAAACCTAATTGAAACCTTAGCCCGAAATAAATCCCTTTCTTCCAAAAATAGCCCTGGATGAATAGTGCCGCATGAACAGTACCGCGGCTACAGTAATCGCTACAGTACCTCTCTTCAAAACCCTAGTTCTTAAAATGTAACTTTCCAAATAAGCCCTTGGCCAAAATACAAGGTTTTCCTAAAAATCCTAATTTATAAAAATTAGACATATGTGGACTAAACATCTAAAACCTAATTATTCTAAACTAATAAAATAAGTCATTTAAATGATTTAAACAATTTGAAAGCCTTCAAATGCCTCAGGCCTTTAAGTCATGTTATTATCCTCTTTCATAACTTGTATCAAATGATTCAAAATTGGATTTTCATCCTTGAAGCCCATTTTGAATGTTGGGCTCTTGCTTGACTCGTCCTAAGTGGATTGCATATATCTTTGCATTACTTTCTTAATCTTCTTAGCTCTTGATATTGTAAGATGCCCATATGGAACTTGCAAAGGATCTTTAAAACTAGGTTCATCTTGATTCCCATCGTTCCCCCTCTCCTCAAAAGGATTCGACCTCGAATCTCTACCTGGATCAAAGGAAAAAAGGTTAGTAATATTGAAAATAGCAGAAATATGATACTTACCTGGAAGATCCACTTTATAAGCATTATCATTAATTTTCTTAAGAGCTTGAAAAGGTCCATCCAAGCTACACCTGTCATCAACAAGAAAAAAAAATAAAGCTAAAAGAGTATGTGGATCAAAACCATAAACATTTTCAAAAGAAGAATAAGAAATAGTAGTATGTATAGTCCTATTATATGCAAACTCTAATATGGGTGAATGATACTTCCACAAACGTTCATGCAACATATCAATGAAAAGCAAATGATACTCCCACAAACGTTCATGCAACACGTCTAAAGCTTTCCTTACACCAAAGTTACCCAACAACCACCATGTCTATCACTCACAAGCAACTTAGGCATAAAAGTAATAGGCACACAAACTCTATTCTCTCTAAACAAGTACCAATCAAGTTTACAGAACTTACCACAGGGTGCTTTCTCACATGTTCGATACACACTAGCCAAGCCATCATCATTAACATACAATTTCTTATCATATTCAAGTTTTAATAATTTTGCATCCAAAATGATGACAAGGACATACTTTCTTTCTAAAGCATCAACCACAACATTTTCCTTACCTTGTGTGTACCTGATTACATGAGGAAATGTCTCAATGAATTGCACCCACTTGGCATGCATTCTATTCAACTTACCTTGTCCCTTCAAGTGCGTCAAGGACTTATGTTCTTCAAAGAAAGGTCGGGTAAGAATTGTCGCACCCGGCACAAAACCAATGTAATGCTCAATCTCTCTAATAGGTGGCAATCCACTAAACACACCGCTAGGAATCATGGTCTTATATCCCTACAATAAAAAAACAACAATACTAGGTAAAGAGTAGTTAAGTTCGTTAGTATAAAAGCCTGCCTTAGCATAAAAACTCACTTTTGTTTCTCCGTTTCTTTCTGCAATCTCTCTTTCTTTTTCCTCTCATGGTTCATCTCTTTTTTCTTAACTCTCAGCCACCTCTTTATTTTCTTTTTCACTCTCTCTTTCTCTTGATGTTTCAGCCTCATTCTCTTTTTCCCTCTCACTCTCTTTTTTCTTTTCCCTCTTTTTTTTTTCTTTCACTCTTCTCTTTTTTTGAACTCTTAGCCTCACAATTATTTTTCAACTCATTCTCTCTTTTTCTTGAGGTTTCAGACTCACTCTCATCTTTCCCCCTAGGTGGTTCGATCTTCCCCTTTGTTACAGCTTGATCATTTTTGTCCCACTTTGGTTTTCAAGAAGTGCTAGAAACCGAAGTAACCTTGCTATACCATTTCTCTTTAACTGCCTCTCCACCTTTATAGTTATGTGCACCATGTCCTCTACCTCCATATAATGTTGCAACTCAACTACATTGGTTATCTCCTTATTCAACCCACTCAAAAATCTAGCCATCGTGGCATCCTGATCCTCCATTACATTAGCTCGAATCATAGCCACCTCCATCTCTTTATGGTAATCCTCTACACTCCCAGACCCACGTGTAAGATTTTGTAGTTTTTGGTAGAGGTCTCTAAAATAGTGGTTAGGTATAAATCTTCGCCTCATGATAGCTTTCAACTTTCTCCATGTTTCTACAGGTTTCTCAAGATTCCTCCTCCTATTGGTCACTAATTGATCCCACCAAATAATAGCATAATTAGTGAACCTAATTACCGCCAACTTCACTTTCTTCTCCTTAGAGTAATTATGACAATCAAACACCAACTCTATTTTTTTCTCCCACTCTAGATAAACCTCTGGGTCAGTTCTACCTTAGAAAGATGGTATATTCATTTTGATGCTCCCAAGGTTCCTATCTACTTCATCTTGACCTCTTGGGTTTCCCCTAAGTCCTCTTTCACACCTAACTCCTCTATGTCTACCCAATCTAACTTCAGATGTTAGGTCATCATCATCCTCATCATACTCTTTATTCTCATATCTATTCTCAATAACAGGCTCACGTCACCTCCTATCTCTCCCACCGTGCAAATTTCTAATCAGGACTTCTCATTGATCCATCATATCCCTCACATCACCCAACACCAAGTTCAACTGCTCAAACTGTTGTTGCATGGCTTGCAACACAAAAGACGAGTTATCTGCCATCCCCTTTGGTGATTAGTCACTCCTATGAGACATCATAATGTGTTGCACAAAAAGAATGTTACTGGAAAACCTCACACACTCCCTTACGTGTTTACACTCGAATAATGACACTCCACTCGTGTTTCACACTTAATTGACTTTTTTTTTCCGATAATAGTCTCACACTCTCTTGCCTTTTACCTCAATAGTTTTCTCGCTCAAGTTCTTTAAGAACTAGTTGAACTAAATCAAGACAATACAATATTGTATTATTTCAACCAGTAATATAGATCCAAGACACAAGAACAAGAAATAAAGAATGAAAAAAATGACACGAGACACAATGAATTTGTACAAGGGAAAGAGTAATGATAAAACAAGATACCCACTAGAAAGATGTTTTCAGCCCCTTTGATGATAAAACTCAATTAACAAATGTCTTTCTTTCTCTTTGTTGTAACTATGTAGCAACTTATGAGTATGCTATCTTTTTTTTCCCGAATTTTTTTTTTCGAATTTTTTTTTTTTTTTTTTTTTTCTTTTCCTTTCTTTTATTTATTTTTTCTCTAATTCAATCACAAACAGTAATATTCAATTGAAAATTAAGTAATTGAATTCAAACACAAAAAAATTGACAATGAAATAGAAGATAATTAATGGAACGACACTCCAAGCAATTGACAAACTTAGATATGCAATAAACCCTGAAATTTTGAAACCCTAGGTGATGCAAATTTCAGCCAAACCCAAAACCCTAAGAATTTCGGTAGCGTACTTTTAGTTACTTTTTTTTTTTGTAACCCTAGAACAATGAAGCCCTAGAATTAAAGATGCAATAAATAAAACATAAAATCAAACCGGATTGGAAACCGAGCTCTGAATACCAAATGATATGAACCAGCGGGAAACGGAATCCCTTGAACCCACAATCAAATTGAAAACTCATCCAAGAAATCCAAAATCAAGTCAATGGATGGAGAATCTAGACCCGATGAGAACTCGTTTCAAAAATCTAGATTATATTAAAATCTAGACCCGTTGAAGAACCCGTCTCAAAAACCCAGATTACAAGAAGGAACGCCACAAAAATTGTGATTTACCTTTGATAAGTTCAAAAGTTCAATTAAGAACAAGATGAGTAAAACTCAACTCACAATGAACAAATCATCAAATTTCATAAACTTCTTTAAATGAGGTTACAAAGAGTATTTAATGCAAAACCTAATTGAAATCCTAACCCAAAATAAACCCCTTTCTTCCAAAAATAGCCCTAGATGAATAGTGCTGCATGAACAGTACCTCGGTTACAGTAATCGCTATAGTACCTCTCTTCAAAACCCTAGTTTCTAAAATGTAACATTCCAAATAAGCCTTTGGCCAAAATATAAGGCCTTTTCAAAAATCTTAATTTATAAAAATTAGACATATGTGGGCCAACATCTAAAGCCCAATTATTCTATACTAATAAAATAAGTCCTTTAAATGATTTAAACAATTTGAAAGCCTTCAAGTGCCCAAGACCTTTAAGTCATGTTATTGCCTTCTTCCATATCTTGTATCAAATGATTCAAAATTGGATCTTCATCTTTCAAGCCCATTTTCAATGTTGGGCTCTTGCTTAACTCGTCCCAAGTGGATTGCATCTATTCTTGCATTACTTCCTTGATCTTCGTAGCTCTTGACCTTGTAATATGCCCATATGAAACCTGCAAATGATCTTTAAAACTAGGTTCATCTTGATTCCCATCAGTAGGTGTTGTAATGCAGCTAGCTCCTTATAATTTATTACTTTGGCCTACCTTTAAGGAGCATAACCCCACCATTACTCATTCAACATAAACTCTGTCTTTATTAGGAGACTTCCGTGAGGAAACCCCACATATTTGACAGGATTCATGACTTCATCAATTCCAAGACCCAGTACCTAATAAATCCACCCACCCATTACATAATCATTTGGAGCATACCTGCAAGATCTTCTTCAATGGCCTCAGTGACTTTGACCTTAGACCATGTGTACGTAAAAAGAAATAAATATGGCAGACTATTGTGTGTCAGCATGCATCTCTACCCGGTATAGAACAAGTGAAGTTCTGTATTTTCTTGCATTATGGAGTTCGGTATCCTAACCTTGATGCAATTTAATACAATTAAAATCCATGCCAAAAACCTTGGGAGGAAGAAATAAAGAGGCTCAATTTGATGCTTATGTAAAGACGAGTTGCGTCCATGCCAACAATAAGTTCCCAAATTCCAGAACATCAGTTTTTTGCTTGAAGAAAAGAGCGAGAGGAAAAATCCCTCAAAACGCAGCTCGTCATAGTAACGCACCAAGAGCAGGAAAGCGAGCACCTTTCTCTCCAGCTCTCTCTCTCTCTCTCTCTCTCACATTGAAAATAGGTTCAACTCTTCGACGTGATTGAAGTCTATCCTCAAAAATCTAGATTCGCTCTTGAGTCTACATTATGCAATTTGTTGTATCCGTTGTTGGGCTCTGAAATTTGTGGATGGATTTTATTCTTGTAGGATGAAACCTGGTATATGAGCTGACATGTCTTCTGAGTTTTGTTGATTTTTCTTGATTTTGTAATCATCGACTAATTAGCAGTTCATAGAGATAGAAATAAGCTAATATGTTGCACTTTCTTTTTTAACTTTTTTTTTATGTATTTTTATTTTTTACGTGGAAAATTAGTGATTGCCAAAACTACGGTGTATGACCAACTTTTACCACAAAACCGTATTTGCTTATGAATCTCTACAAACACTTGTCAATCTCTACAAAATAGTAAAAAGACGGTGAAATAGGAGGAGGAATAAAATTCTTCAATCTCCTAGTTACTACTCGATTAATCATTTCACTTTTTATAAATATGTTGAGATGTTCCCCATTATATTATTGCCAATTATAACTCAGCATAATAATTTGAATAAATTTAAATCCTAACCAATAAACAGTACATTTTGTAATACTAATAGGGAAATCTGGCAATATGTAGAATGGCAAGCTTCTAGAAAGAGCATAAAATCAAGGGCTTTTATGGCGTGGTAATGATAATCATGGGAATACAAGTGAATGACAGAATAATATTTTTCTCCTCATTAGCTCTCGATTATTTTGAAAGCATGTCCATAATTATTATCTACGTGTAGGTGTTGACCGATATAAACTGACTATAATTGATACACTTTTGTTAATATTCACTGTTATAAGCAATAAATGAGTTTATGTCCTACTCATGCAAATGGAGGAATGTACTTGATTATTTGTCTTTCAAACTGTAGAATGGACGAAGGAAGTGGGTTAGACGAGAATGAGTACCAGATGAATGACGACAATGGGTCAAATGATGAGAGCCAAACGGAGGTATACAACGTCTCCGAGGGTGCATCAAGTAGCAATCATTATCCAAAGTGAGAGGAATACCAACAATGGCAGAGGCATAATCCCTCGAATATAAATAACCTAGCCATTCTTATTGCTGCTGCAAAATAGGAATTTGTCATGCCAGCAGTTGAGCAACTGTCGCAATATAATATCGGCATACGCAAATGAGATTATATCGAACGAGATTATATCATCACAATTCTCAATGGACACCTGGGGAATTATCTGGACATGTTTTGGATCGAAGTATATACATTCCAAGCGTTATGCAATGTGTTAGATGCAGATGCCATTCTCAAATCGACTCGAGGGGTTTCCGTTGAGGAAGTTGTTGACATGTTTGCATACACTATCATACATGGCTCAACTGAACGGGTCACAATCGACCGGTTTCAACACTCGTTTGAAACTGTTAATTGACATGTGTAAGAAGCCATGCGTGCACTATGTCACCTAGCTCTTCAAGTGATTACACATACATAAGGTGACGGGGTGTCGCCT
The DNA here is from genome assembly GCA_029856935.1 of Cyclocarya paliurus. NCBI lineage: Eukaryota > Viridiplantae > Streptophyta > Magnoliopsida > Fagales > Juglandaceae > Cyclocarya > Cyclocarya paliurus. The sequence continues at coordinate 14,717,487 of CM056954.1, read as the reverse complement.
TATATTCTCAGCAATTTCAGATATTATCCATGATTTGAGGTAACAAATTCTTCCTCAAAATTAATACTATTCTATATATGTGGTTGACACTATCGTAGTGTGCTCGATCTCATTGACTATACATGCAGAAATAACATTGGCTTATATACGTGTAGAAATGTTATGGTGCAATCGACGAAACTTTTATCGATGCAGTGGTGCCCGCGCAGATAACTAATGCGTATATAACTCGGTATCATCGAGTCAGCCATAATGTCTTTGCAACTTGTAATTTCAATATAATGTTTACGTTCATATACTCTAGGTGGGAGGGCATTGCCCACAATGCTTGAGTATTTATAGATGCGTTGAGTTGTGTAGACACATGTTTCCTATGGCCTCTTGAAGGTAAGTATTTGTACGTAATTAATTTCTGGACAAGCGGTATTTCGTAATCTTTGAACAAAATATTATTAATGGTCGTTACATATGACCGTTACGTATTTTCATACATTCATGCTTTCATGCTGTAACAACCCGACCCTAAGTTTAGGTTATAAGATAAGTATTTTTCTTATAACTATAAACATTTTATTATTAGTATTATTATTATTATTATAGTTAATAGTTTTAATAATTATTAGTATTATTAAACATCAGATTTTACATTGTTGTGTAATAAAATTATTATTATTTTCTATTTCTTTAGTATCCTTCTATGATCCGAACTGTGAATTTTTGGTAGAGTCCTTCTATTTTTTTTCTCCTCCCATCTCCACCCGTAGACTTGAAGTGCTTATCCCCCTATCTAGTTGAATAAACTCCTAATGGGAAACCAACTCCCAACTTGTTATAAAACCAACCCAGTCACATTCGGCTTCCCCACACCGCATGTCTCCACTACTTTGCACATGCACGTATCTCTTTGGTTTATCTAGGGTTAGTTTTCTTTTGGATTCTATATATAGATAGTACGCTCACAAAAAAAACTCCAAGTTGAAGTCCTTTGAAGCCACCCGAGACCTCCTGAAGCGCATACACAGAAGCACCTCACCACCGAAACCAGTTTCCTAGAGTGTAAACCGAGAGCATCTAGCAAACTAGCCGAGAGCCACCTACACTGGAGAATCCACCATCGACCCAGCCACGGCTCCTCCACGTTCAACGCCAGCACCAACCATCACTCATCGGCATCACCGCTACCCAGCACCCGAAGCCAAGCTCCACGCACGGCAGCCCCTGTTTTTCACACCGAAAAACAGAGCACCGGTTCTTCCCTTGCACAGCAATCTCGCAACCTCCCTCAGCCATCCTTTAGACCACCCACACGGCAACCACCATAAACTCCTCCACGTCACCTCCCCAGCCCAAGCAAAACCACGGAAACAAGACCCAAACCTCTTCCTCTCGCACGGACGCAGCCATGCAAAACCATGGAACCAGTGCAGTTTCTCCACATTGTAGCAACTCCATGCTGCCCAGAACAAGCCGACGCCACCATTGGCCACCTTAGAAGACCTCGTACCACCCCAGTAAGCCACGATGATTGCCACTCCCGGATGTTTTCGGCTCGGCATAATACTTGCTCTCTTTCTCTCTCGGCGTCGCACCACCCTGCCCAGTGAAACCAGCTGCTTCGCCGGTCTTGCCCCAGCCACCCAGAGCCACTGTCGTCTCGTCCAGCCCGTCCCCGTCAGCTTCCCTCTCTCGGTGAGCCTCTGTCTCTCCCTCGCACGACTTTCCTCTTCTTTCCTTGTTCTGATTCCGTGTGTTTCATGGAAGGGAAAAACCAGTCTTCAATTCTTTTTATTTTCCATGATGGGCCCGTGGGCTTGAGACCCATCCGGCCAATAGCTTTGGTTACTAAGTGGGCTTTCTCACATGGGCCTTAGACTTCTCATTTTCTGATATATGATTTTAACTGGGCTTAGTTGTTTAAGTGGCATTTTAAAAGTATATTGGGCTTAGTTTTAATTTGTTTGATGTTTAAATCTGATGAGCTAATTTCTTTATGGGCTAAGTTTGAGGTTAATTAGACATATACTATGATAAGATTTGTAGTTTAAATTAGACTGATTTTATTATGTTTGAATAATTTTTTAGTGATTTTACTAGACTTAATATTTCAAAGTTGAGTTATATTTTATTAAATAAATATATTAATTATAAGATCTTTTTATAAGAAGGTATTTAAAGAAATTGAAATCTATTTTAAAGTATATTTTTATACTATTGATATTTTAATTAATAATCCAGTTAACTATTTAACTAGATTTTTTAAGATTTCTTATGTTATATTTTAAATAGAACAATTAAGAAATATGTTAAGAGTATTTTAAATGATATTAGTATTTATTAGATTTCTTTTTAAATTAAATAATTATTTTAATAATGAGAAAGTAAATCTATTTTAAGAATTGAGGTTTTTATGACTTATTTTAAATAGTCCAAATATTTTACTAAGTTATAATATGTTATTAGTACATTTTAAGTAATTTAAGATATCAGGATTAATTGTTTATAGTGTTAAGCAAAGTGTTTATTTGACTACCCTCTAGATTATGAATTTAATTAAGTAGGAAATTAGTACATGTTATTCTAGATAGATTTAGTGACGTTTAATACTTTATATAGGTGATGAGTTACGAAATGAGATTCAGGAAGTAGCGCTACGAGGTAAGTTATTTGATCACAAAATTAGGATCATCACAATCAGCTTATATTTGAGTATTATTCCAGCCAATTCATTGATAGCCTTTGTTTATGTACCACTCATGCTATATGGAAACATGTTATCCAGCATAGCATACGATTATGTCATTCCGCATCATATTCAGATTCAGAAATTATAATTATGTATGTATTATGTCATGCATCTCATGGTCATAAGACACATAAGCTATCTTAAATTCAAGTGCAAGATAAGATCAGTTCAGTTAATCAGATGGTCATTCAGATGCATGGTATCAATGCAATTCAGTTCAGGGTGGTGTGCAAGCCACGAACTCAGTCGTGGTCCACCATAGTATGCTAGAATACTATCAGCGGTTCCCCTCGTGGCCGCGGGATGTGGGGCCGGTGCACAACCTCGTACACAGGGTTAAGTGTGTTGGCCAGTCAGTTCAGTTAGTAATCAGAACAGTCAGTTAATTCAGATAAATCAGTCATGCATAGCATAGACATCAGTATGAACAGTCATGAATTTTAAGTTCTCAGCATGAAAGCTTTTATGAAAACCTTACGTTTAGTATGTTAACGTTGTGATGGATTTCTTATTGAGTATTCGACTCATTTTAATTTGTTTTCATGTTTTTAACCACCCAGGTGAGGATGATGATTACGAGCAGACAGGCCAGGATTAGAAGGAACAGTTATTTTAGTTTCAGACCTTCTAGAAATAAATTTATGTTATTGCTTTTATGACATGACTACTATTCAGTTTATTCATTTAAAATTTGAAGACATTTTTATCAGACAAACTTTTATGAAATAAATTCTAAATTGTTTTTATTTTAATATGAAATCTCTTACCAGGTTTATTTTTATGAAAAACACGTGACACGCCTAACCTTCGGGAAGGGGGTGTTACACATGCTTTTCTTTCTTTTCATTCATTCATTCATGTCAGCTCTAAAAAGCTTGAGCTTTCATTCGTTCATGTGCATGAGCTTTCATTCATTTATTTTCTTTTCATTTGACAGTCCTTTCATGAGAAAATATTTTTTCATGAAAAAAATTGTTTTGGGGTGCTTGGCCCGAAAATCGTCTTTTCATGACATGTCTTTTCATTGAAAATACATACAATAGATACTATGTATAATCATTCATTCACATGCGTACAATTAATATTTTGGTTGCGTGAAAAGGGGCTGCCAAATAAGGGTCGTACATACTTATACTTTAAAACGTTATGCTTTGCATGCTCTTTCGTAGAACGTTTGCCTTTTCGAAGGAAAAACGTTTCTTTTCTTCGTTTTCAAAAGAGAAAGCGTTTCAGTTTTTTTCTTATCTTTTGGAAAACTCTAGAAGAGTATGAACATAATACCTACTTGAACTCCATGCTATTTTCGTACCATGCAATCCATTCATGCGCGTGTCAGATGGCAACCTACATGCATACACATAACCTCAACGTCATTCTCTATCTAGTACATAAGCAACTGAACTAGAAATAGAACTAGAACGCTATCATTTTATCCCGTGCTCTTACACGTCCCTTAGTATGATAAAACTTTTGGGGACCTATTTACGGTCACTACCTCTTTTAACCTCAACGTTCTACTTCGAGTGCTTACTTGGTAGGGTGAACTCATGATTTACCTTAAGATTAAGACATTAAGACCTCTGTCTTATTCTTCTTATCAATCACATTTCGACGCATAACTCAGACTGACTAAGTCACGCATCCTATTCCTAGACAGTACCCTCGTCATTACCTTCATGTATCTTAGCTCATTCTAATTCTCATAACCATCCATGCATGCCACACGACTCTAAGCCAACTCTGAGGCTTAACCACCATGTAACCACTCTTAGGACAGATTACCCATTACATATGGTAAATCCGTCCGACACGTGTCTAACCAAATTACACACGTACCTTACCCCTTTATCACCTAAGGCCAACATATTATACATTGATCATAGGCTCGTACGGACAAACACCATACTCCGATACCAACCTTCTTTTAACCCGGTAGCAAGACTCTTCATGCTACTCGTCCCTCTTGACAGTTCATCCCAACACTTAACACGATAGGACTCCATTCATAACTACACTTTATGTCACGCCATATAGCTTGAGATTATTCTCAAGCTACACTGTGATCTTGTCAAGTCACCTGACATTCCGCTATGTCACCTATACGCCAACTCCTAACTCATCATGTCATTTCGTGACGTTGCCTAGTCATGCTTCCGTTGCACTACTCTGATACTTTTCAGCCACTTCGCACATATTCCCGGCTATAAGCTGACTACACGGTGACACTCGTTACCTTAGACTACAGGCCACATCACTACTACAACACTTAAACCACAACCACACTTTACAGCATAGTCCACAACACTACATAACACACTCCCCCAATTATGCCAAACACTTCATGTCACAGCACACTACAACCCAATACTACACAGCGAGCTCCACAATACTAACAGCACAATCCACAACCTAACCAACCCACTAACATCTAACATAAATAGCGAGGGATAGAGAGTTATACCATGACGGGATAACCCGTGCGTCGCTCGCTGACCGTCACAGTCAAAGATGTCAGAAGGTTCGTACGTGGTAGCTAAACCCACGTATAGTGACTATTTGGGCGTTTGGATAGTTAGGTGTGGTCTTGAAAGGGCTCATGGTGGCCTTATGGTGGCGGCAAGGGACATAACGCGGTAGAAGAGAGGGACCCGTGCATGAGAGGGAGAGAGGCCGTGAGAGAGTGAGAGAGAATGGGCGTGCATTAGGGGTAGATCGGGTCCATGGGTGGCTGGGTAGGCCGGTGGTGGCTGGAGGAGGCTAGAGACGGTGGTTACATGCCGTGGGTGGCTGCGTACGGCAGTGGAGAGGAGGAAACTTATGCAGATAGGTGGACTTCGTGGGAGCAAACGACGGCGAGGTGGAGGTCGAGCTTGCTGGAGGAGGATGGCCGGTGGAAGGGGAAGTTATCCTAGAGGTGGTGGTGTTGGAGGGCGGCGCACGCCAGTGCAGTAGCACCAAGCCCATTCGGGCTATGCACTGTCGAGAAAGAGAAATAGGGAGAGTGAGAGAGAGAGAGGCTGGTGTGGGGGAACTCGCTGGAGGGAGGTGGAACTGATGGTGGTAGCGGTGAGACTTGCCGGCGCACTGCGGAGTTAGGCTGTGCGATGGAGTGGATCGGTGAGAGAGGGAGTCGTGTAGTGCAAGCCGAAGGAGAGGGAAGAGAGAGAGAGGGCTGGGGAAAAGTGAGGGAGAAAGAGAGAGGGTTGGGGTTTTATTCTAAAACTCATCGTCTTGGGATCTACAAAACGGTCTAACGGTGAGTTTTAAATACTGATTTGAAAATGCATAAATGTTAACTTAATTAAAAGCACTGAAAGGAATTAAGATAGAATATTATTCAAACTAAACTTTAGTTTATAAAATAATATTCCTTCATAATTAATAAAATGATGAAGTATTACTTAAAATATTTTAGAGAATAAAACTATTAAATTAAATTAAAGCTTTCAACATAATTTAAATCACGTAATATTTTAAATAACTGAAATCATTTATATTAAATGATTTCCCACAATTATAATATTTTTGGAGCTCTTCAAAGATATTATAATTAAGTTATTTAAAATATTACTTAGTCAAATAGTAATGGAAAAATCTCATTTAAAATACTCATAACTTTAAAAAACAAAACTAGCTTTAAAAATCACATAACATCTTTAAAAACATGCCATCGAGGTCTAGCATGCATAACGGGGCTCGTAGTTGCTAGAGAGGAGAGGCAGACCATCGCATCGAATGTAATTGCTTACTTCAGAAGGAAGAAAGGAGTGAGTTGTTACATTCTTCCTTACAGAATGTTTTTTAAAGGACATTCAGGGTTATAAAGAAACGCTTTAAGATATTACGGTACATGAATGGGTACAAGCTTTACAGGCAACAATGTATTATCATTGGATGTTGTGTCATGTATAATATTATTCGCAGCACTATACCGAATGATAAATATTTGCGTAAATTTATGAATTCGGATTGTTATGAGGGGTAGACCATTGCAAATCATCCGAAGCATTTGTTGCGTATTCCTGATATGTCATCTGTGTCTACACAGGCCATGACAACAACAAGAGACTCAATCACACTTAGCATGTGGGCAAATATGAGTGAGAGTTGATTTTTATATTAAATTCGATTGTATTTTATGACTCTAATTGGCGAAAGCCAAATGTTTTGTAAAAAATTATTAGCTTTCTGTCGTTACATTTTAAGATTTTTTATTTGTGAACATGTTTTATGTTTTATTGAATTGATGTTGAAGTTGAGTGAAAATAGATGTAGAAGAAGGAAATTGACTTTTATTGCTTATATGAGCACACTAGCAATAAAACATTTAATTATATTGCAGGGAGCATGAGGATCTCATGCTAAAAAAAATTAAGAAATTTGATTTCTTTAACAAGTTTGGAATTAAATAATTTCAATATTCTCGAATAATTTTGGACGAAACAAACTCTTGTTTTTATTTTCTAATTCTTAATATAATTTCAATTGGATTTAATTAAATAACTCTTGGAGTGCTGAAAATATTCCAAAGAACGTATTTGTGCATTTAAAAAAATATAGCGAAAAAATGATTTTTAGCTTAATCACGATACGAATAAAATGTTTTTAAAAAAATTGTGTGCAAAAAGATTTTTCAAAGATGTTGGCACTACATTTGATAAGTAATAATTCTATTTATTTCAACAATATATAAATAAAATCATCATTTCTCTACTATTAATAATAAATTCTATAATTGATGGGACTCACATATTTTTCACATTCCTATTCAAAAGTCAACAACTCAATATATTTTATACATTCAAACAACTCAAAACACTCTTAATGGGACCCACACCTTTTTCCAATATCTTCTCACTACTATTCTCAAACACTTTCACTATCTAAACCTACCAGTTCAGATTCGTAATCTCAGGCACTAAGAGAAAGCCTTATCAGACAATTGACACAAGCAAAGCTTCAAATGACCCAAAAGTGAGCAAGTAAAGCTTTAGGCGAACCAAAATTGAGCAAGCATAACCTCAAACAGACAATTGGCCTTGAAATGAGTAAAAGTGTCACTTTTAGGCAAGGTGATCAAAGGATATGCGAAATAAATACTGGGCAAGTAAAGGTTAGATGGGTGATATGCAAAGCGAGCAAGGCCGGAAGTAAGCAAAGACTATAGGGCAAGCAAAGGGCAAGTGACCTTAAGTTCGGAACGTGTACTACAAGTGAGAAAAAATAGAACTTAAGACACTAGGACGTGCCCCCCTCCAAAAGTTTGGGTTAAGGTTAAGATGTGAAGTTCAAAATGAGTAGATCATGATTGACATAAATTCAAGAGTTCTCAAAGACTAGCGAGTAACCTAACAAAAAATCAGACTCAAATGGCAACGTTTCTACAAGAAACACACGTGGGAAAGGAGGATCATGGACTCAAATATGCCCGACCATACGCATGAGTTTTCCACCACGTGGGTGACATTCACAAGTGACAAATTGAATTCCTCATTCCCTTGGCCGAACGTCTGAGATGCGCAAAACACATCATTTCCATCCTTGACACCCATTTCTTTCGACGTACACCTAGAAAGTGGATTTTTGCCTATTTACCAGCCAACCTACGTTGAGAATTGTGAAGCTTGTGAGAGGCAAATATTTTTCTATTAAATATCACCTTGTCTTCAATCTTCATCTCACCTTGAGATCTTTGAAAATCCATAATCTCTCACTCTCTCTCTCTCTCTCCCCTTTCTATTTTGATCACCTAAAAAAAATGAAGCCCTAACTCCACAGTTGAGCTCACACATTTATTCACTCAGACGTTGGAGTCTTCATTGAACCAAGGGAAGCTAAGACCATCAACGATCAACTCAATGAGAACTCACAGTTAAGGTAAGGTAGGTTCTTTTCTACAACAACACTAACAATGTTGGTTAATGACTATGAACATGTAGTGGATCTTGGATCCAATATTAATTTATTATGTGATGATTTGAGCGTTTGATGCTCAATAACTTTCTATGGTTTATGAATACTTTATTTGCCTAGAGGCAAACGTCTTAGTATGTATGCTCTTCCTTCTTTTACTTTTATATTTTAAAGTTCATTTTATTATATTACTTGCATTATTAGTTGTTGACTTGAGCTATAATTTATTGTGATTTCCTCAAAATCTCACTGTGGTAATCCCACTACGATTTGACTCTTTGAAGTCGTAGGTTTTGATGTAGATATAAGAAACGATATGGGTTATGAGGAAGAGGAACTAGTGCAACCCGAGGACTAGTCTGTAGATTTATTCTCAATTTGAGCTATCACTCTATTGTAGTAATTGATAAACAAGAAGTTTGTAAGTTAGCCCCTAACTTACACCAAAGAGCCGCTTAGAATCTGCAGCTCCTACCCATCCTAAAATGGAAATGGGATGATATAGCGATAGACTTTGTGGTTGGGTTGCCAAGGACTTCAAGTGGAAATAACTCTGTGTGGGTGATCGTGACCAGGTTAGTGCCCATTTCCTTCCAGTTACCAACATGGATACTTTAGGGAAGTTGACCCGATTATGTGTTAGAATGATAGTAAGATTCCACAGGGTGCCTAACATTATAGTGTCGGATCGGGATCCAAGCTTCATTTCCCATTTCTGGAAGAGTCTAACAAGTAGTTATGGGCACCATATTGAAATTTAGTAGTGCCTATCACCCATAGACTGATGACCAATCAAAGCATACCATCCAAACTCTAGAGGATATATTGAGAGCATGCGCTCTAGAATTCAGGGGTACTTGGGAGAATCATATACCTCTCATTGAGTTCCCCTACAACAATAGTTACCAGACGACTATACAAATGGCACCACATGAGGCCCTTTACAAGAGAAAGTGAGTGTAGGTTGCCCTTGTGCTGGAATGAAGTTGGAGAAAGTAAGCTCATCAGGCCAGAGCCAATCTAATAAATGAAGGACCAAGTCAGGATCATACTAGAAAAGATGGCGGTAACACAAAGTCGACATAAGAGTTATACTGACATGCAAAGAATAGACTTGAACTTTAAGGAATGATATTGGGTGTACATCAATATATCAATCATGAAGGGCATAAGATGATTTGGGAAGAATGAGAAGTTAAGTCTGGGGTATGTTGGGCCTTACCGAGTGGTGGAAAAGATAGGTCTTGTGGCCTATAGAGTTGCACTACTAGCTAATTTGGAGATGTGCACGACATATTATACTTGTAACTTCTCTACCTTAAGGAAGAGTTTCAAAAAACAAGAACCCCAAATGGTTAACCTCGATGAGATTCAACTTCAACCAAATCTACACATGAAGAAATGTCGGTACAAATTCTATATTGGAAGGATCAGATGTTAAGATCCAATACAATAACCTTTGGTGAAGGTGTTGTGGGGAAATCCAAAAGCCCAAAAGATCAATGGTTGTATGTTATAAATGGAGTCATTATTACAACTTTAATTATTGGGCAAATGTGGTTTTTTGTTTATGATGAAACTTAGGGGGTGTACAAAACCTTTGTCGGCTCTAACTCCAACCGACTTTTGCTTTGACTCCGATGAAGTAAGAAAAATCGAAATTCGGAGTCAGAGTTGGAGTTGGAGCCGGCATTGGCTCTAAGCTCCAAACTTTGACTCCGATATGTGAACTAAATATATTTAAATTGTAATATAAGTGTTATCCATTTGAGTGACTTAACGGTTGAGAGAGTGTTTTGTAAACAATCAATCTCTCATTCAAGCCCCCATATAAACTGATTTCATTAAACTTTTTATTTTTATAAAACAACACCATTTTCTACCCCATATATATTCATCTTTTCCCCTTCAACCATCGAAAATCAATTTCAAAACCCTAAACTGATTTCTTATTTCGACTGCGGCTAGCCTCTCTCTCCACTTCCTCCACCACTCTATTCTCCATAGTTCTGTAACACAGTCTCAATTTCTCAACCCTCAACTAGACTTTCCCTCTCAGTAAAACCCATTTTTCTTTGCCCCCAATCTTAAAGCGTCCATCTATACTGTCATGGTTGCACTTTTCGACCGTTCCCTCGAGCACGCAATCTTGTGCTCTATTGCACTAACATAGGCTTCGATAATTAATGTAACTATAATTTTTTCTTTTTGTTAAGATTGTGGGTTTGGTTGTTGATCAGTGAATGCTTGGTGTGTTTGGTTGTTTTGTTTGGGATATTGGATGAATATTTGGTGGAATTTAACTCCCTCTAAATTAGCTCTCTCTCTCTCTCTCTCTCTCTCTCTCTCGCAATATGTGTGTGTCTCTCTCTCCCTTAGTGGATCTAACGTTCTGACTTCAAATTCGGCAACTTCAATCGGAGTCAGAATCTGCTCCGATTCAGAGTTGGAGCTCAATTTGGCCTTAAACTTTGGTCGAAGTTGGGCATTCTAACTCCGTTTGAGTCAGAGCCTAGCCCTAATAAAAATGTCTATTTATGTGGTATACCTATTTAAGCATTCTGAGTGGTAATGCCGTGCACATCTCTAACTTCAACGAAATCTACCTATGACGAAACGCCGATACAAATTCTAGATTTGAAAGATCAAATATTAAGATCCAAGATAGTACTTTTGATAAAGGTATTGTGGGGAAATCCAAAAATCCAAGAGATCAAGAGTCGTATGTTATAAATGAAATCATTATTATAACTTTAATTATTGGGTGAATGCGGTTTTTATTTTATGATGAAACTGTATTTCTGTGGTACACCTATTTAAGCATTCTGAGTGGTAACGCCATTGAAAAATTGCAATCATCATGATGAGGGCTAAGAGAAAAGCACATTAACCAATTCATCCATGACTGGTGGGAAGCAACAAGACAACAAGAGGAGCAACAACAAACCGAGGGCGGGCACATAGCTTGCCTATTGCCAGATGATGGAAGTTCACTAGCAAGTGTGGAACCTGTCTGTCGGTTTGTATGGCCATCGACGAGTGCAAAGTTGGCCTCTATTGACCAAAAGGCTTGTGAAAACAGCAAGCACAACCACATTCGACACCTAACTTGCTTGTATGAGGGCCTCAATCACACTTGAGTGTCAATTGGAGAAAGCTTAGGCACAAGGGAATGTAAAAGATAGTCAAAGATGTAAAATTCACATGGACTTTAGGGCAAAATAAAATACATAAAATAAATCACGAAAGGTGTAAAATTTATGGAAAAAGTCATTAGTCCAAATATAGATTCAGGGGAGAGGAATCAACAAGGGCAAAAGTTGAATACCAAAATCTGAACGAGCCAGATGATGAACGTAAAATCCATTCTTAAAAACGTCGAAAGGAAGACTTATAAATAATTTAAAGAATATGTTTAACTTGTGGACAAATTTTCATGTTTTTTCTTCCCATTGATGAATCATATTTACAGTTATAAAATGCGTAAACGTCGCACTCATTTTGAAAAAAAAGTGAGTAAATATGAAATTCATATGAAAAATTAATTTTTTAACAACAAGCCCCACTCTTTTTCAAAATGAATGTGACTTTTACTCGTTCTATGACTATAAATATAATTTGTGAATTGCAGTTATGTAGTTTGAGTGAAAATATTTTATTGGATTTTGAAAAAAAAAGGATAAAAAGTTGAAAAATATTAAAAACTTAAAAAACTGTTGAATATAATTTTTTTTTTTTAAATTTGAAAAACTTGTATTATTTTTTGTATTTTATTTGGAAATCTAAAAAAGTTGTAATGACTAAATAAAAATGTTAAAAATTTAAAATTGATAAGTGTTTTGTATTTAAGTGATATTTGAGAATGAAATTATGAAAAATTTTGAGATAAGATAGGATATTTTCAACTCATCTCAATTACCAAACATGGTCTAAGGGCTCGTTTGGATACTAAGATTTTAGAATATATATAAATAGTAATGAAATTGTTTGAGTAAAAGATATTTTCTTGGGTTTTGAGAAATGAAAGATAAAAAATTGAATAAAAATATTATAAAGTTAAAAAAATTGTTTGAATATAATTTTTGTTTTGAAATTTGAAAAAATTGTATTTTTTTGTGTTTTATTTTGGAGTTTGGAAAAGTTATAGTGATTAGATGAAAAAGTTTAAAATTTAAAATTGAAAAGTATTTTGTATTTGAGTGATATTTGAGAATGAAGTATATAAAAATATTCGAGAAGACTTGAAATCCCAAACTAGCCTAAATGATTGTTGATGGTAAGACTCATGCACAATACATCCTTGTAGCATTGCTGGAAAGTATTGCTCGAAAGAGTAATACTAGATACAGTTGTAGGTTATGCAAATGCTATGTATTTATTTTTAAAAAGAGTGGGGCATATTATTAAAAAATATATATTTTTCATATGAGTCTTATATTTATTCACTTTTAAAAAAAAAGTGCACAACGCTTACGTACTCTATAACTGCAAATATAATTTATGTTGCTGAAAAACAACTTGGCCTTGGACTTAAACTTGTGGCAGTGAAGCAAGCATGACTATATGATATAGATAAATGAAAGAAAAACTATATTCATCATTCTCACATCATACATAATTTTTTATTTTTTATTTTTTTTCTCTTACTTAATGTGCAGTGTATGGATGATGGATAAAATAACTCAATTAGTTCAGGATGAATAAAAATAATATGTGTGATATATGGATGATGAGTAGCAAAACTTATAAATAAAAAAGTGAGAAGACCAAATAAAAGGTTTATCTCTCGTGAAAGGAGAATTATTGGATGCATAAATCTTTTTAGAAAAAACACAAGAAGCTCACACGACCCTGTTTGGATAGTGAGATGAGATGAGATGGTTTTAGATGAAAGTTAAAAGTTGAATAAAATATTATTAGAATATTATTTATTATTATTATTGTTTTAAGATTTAAAAAAGTTGAATTGTTTATTATATTTTGTGTGAAAATTTGAGAAAATTGTAATGATGAAATAAGATAAAATCGTTTATGTATCTAAACGAGACTATAATCTTTTTGGACAGTGTAAAATAATGATTTATGCCTATAACAAATCGAAGTTTTTTAAATGATATAGAAAATAAATAATACGTGAAATATGATAGTAAAAATCATTAAGTAAAAGTTAATTTTTATAATATATTATAAATAAAAGATACAAAATTTATTGAGAATGCAGTAAGAATTTCATTGGATCATTCTACTTGTACGCTCTTAAATTCTAATAAAAATATCTATAAACGAAATTTCTCAAGATCGTTTGGAAAGTGAGAAGAGAAAAGAAGAGTTGAGATTGTTTATGAATAATAGTAAAATTATTAGTTAAAATTAGATGAGATAAGATGAAAATATGAGATGAGGTGAGATAGTTTTATCTTACCTTTGTATCCCAATCTACTTATATTTTTAATAAATCTAATTACTTTTATAAAATCCCATAAAATAATCTTTAATTATTTTTTTAATCATAAAATTTTCAAAAAATCCCACCCAAGTATCTCCCAAGAGCGTGTAGCAAAATGACTTATTGTTTAAATGTTGAGGTGGGATGATATGAAAAATTTGTGAATAATATTGAAATTATTTGTGAATAGTAATAAAATAGTTAGAGTTAAGATATTTTATGAGATCTTGATAAAGAAGAGAAAAAATTAAATAAAAATATTATAAAGTTATAATATTTATAATATAAGTTTTTAATATTATTTTTATTTTGAAACTTGAAAAAATTGTAATAGTTAGATAATGATTAAATAAAAATATTAAAATTTTAAAGTTAAAAAATATTTATATTTGAGTGATGTTTGGATGTTGAGTTGAAACAGTGATATAAGACTTTTAGGCCTCGTTTGTTTTTAGAGATGAGATGAGATGAGATTAAAGTTAAAAAATTGAATAAAATATTGTTAGAATATACTTTTTAATATTATATTTGTTTTAAGATTTGAAAAGTTGAATTATTTATTTTATTTTATATGAAGATTTGGGAAAGTTGTAATGATGAGATAGGAAGTTTTAAAATTTTGAGTTTTGGTCTTGAAAACAAACAAAACCTTCAAGTAAAGCAAGTATGAGGTATGCACGTGTGAGCCATCGAATCGTGTTTGGAGTCGGCCTCTTTTTCTTTTTAGCGATCAGTCGGTCACTCCGATGCGATTAGAAGCCCCATTTCTTAGCGAGGGTTTACAATTGGGCAGAAGCACTCTATGTAGCTGACCTGCTCTTGCGTCTTTCCCGTTACCATTTCCGGCGGATTCCGGGTTGGATCTCCGGTCAGGTGACCTTGTATGTTCCTCCAGATGATCTTACATCCATAGGTTCCGTCTGTTTCACCTCAAAACGTTTTCCCGGAAAAAGATTTTTCCAAATGAGGAAATTATCCAACAATTTTTCACCGTATGAAACGCTCAGTAGTTTTTGGTTGTTACTGGTTTAAAAATACTCAGATTTATGGCTGAATTTCGAAGAATTGGTTCTGTTATTGAAAATCTCTCTCTCTCTCTCCCGACACTAGACGCACACACCCCTAAATATTTGCATATTTGTATGTAATATGTATCGTTAGTCTGTGTAAATATTGATATCTATGTATTCTATGTAATGGATACAATGTTGCATAGAATAGTGTTTTCAGGATAGGCATGAAAAAAAGAATCGGTATGCCATATGTTTTTAGTGTTTAGGGTGTGGACGGTGATAGTAAGTATGGAGATGATTTTGAGAGTACAGAAAAGAAAATGAATGAATTTATGTGTAATCTATCAGCTAATGAAAATAAATTAAACCAAAAGCTATTTTGGAAACCATCAAAACATAAAAAGCCTTAAGTTTGAGCAGTCACCGAGAGAAAAGTGTTGGCCCTATTGCACTGTACACAATTGTCTTATTAGCAATGCTGTTTTCTGATGGTGAATTCGGTGATTTTATTTGCTTATTTGGTTTGTGGAGTGAATTTTGGGTCCCTTGCTTGTTATTCTTGAGACAGTGCTGTATAATCTGCTTAGACTGGTTTTATTCGTGCAAGAAAGATGGTGAATCGGTTGATCACTTGTTTTTGCATTGTGAGGTTGCAAAGACTTTTTGGGATGAGATTTTCAACAGTATGGTGGTGGATCTCTTGGCTTGTTGGAAATGATTTATGGGTAGTCATCGCATTGCTGATATTTGGAAGATGATTTCTTTATGTTTGATGTGGTGCCTATGGCTAGAAAGGAATGAGCGGTGTTTTGATGATAGAGAACGCTCGTTAGGGGAATTTAGAGAGCTTTTCTTTCGAAATCTGTCTTTGGACGAAAGTTTGTGTATTGAATGGGGATAATCTTAATGATTTTCTTTTAGCATTTCCTAGCTCCTAGTCTCTAGCTTGTATTTAGCCTTTAGGTGTTTTTGCTTGTATACTCTCTATGTACTTGGACTATGCCTATTTACTTGCTTTAATCAAATCTCTTATTACTTAGAAAAAAAGGATGTATTATATCCTTTATCTACTGTTAAGTTTTTTATGATTTACTGCACTTTCACATTCAGTTTTTATAAGCACATTCATTTTACTCCTTTCAATTTATCAGCTTCTCCCTCTTCTCTCATGACTCTTTGTCTTCTTATTTCCGGTGCTTCTCACCGGGAATAATCCTTAATCTTACAAGTCTTTGTTTGTTTTCCTTCTTTTCTTCCAAGTTAAAATCTTCTCTTTGGGGCTTGGTGCTAATTCTTAGTAAGTTGAAGATGGAGTGTAGACTATGGGTAGAAGCAAAGATGTTTGTTTTTCTTAGGAAAGGTGGCAATCTTTTTGTATTTCTGAGAAAAGTAGGAAGACGATGAAGTCTCTTTATCTTAGTGGAGGGATGGTGAACTGGATGGCTATGGTGGTGGAGTGTTTGAGGTCTTCTTGCAACATGGGATCTTGTTAGACTAAAAGGGAGGGGGTTAGAGTTCTCTTGGTTCAACGCTGCCACAACTCGCATGGAACTTTGGTGAAATTTGTTGAGTATGGTACCGGAGTTTGGAAGGGCATTATTGTGATCCCAGAAGGTTGGAAAGGGAGTGGATGGTCTGGTTTTGTGAGGAAAATGAGAGAGATGGTTGGTTTTCAACCCTTTGTTTTTGTTCTTGAGAATAGAGCTGCGATTAATAGTGGTGGTGCTACATAGGATTACAGTGGGAAAGAAGTGATCAAGGGCACTTCAAGCATTGGGCTTCTTCTTCTTGTGAAGTTTCATTCTTGTCGATGTTGATGAAGCCAGTGACAGGGTCGACTGGTTCACCCCAAAATGGTGATGATGGTGATTATTGGAAGGATGGTCTTGTGCTGGAAGGAAGAAGTAGTAAGGAAGACCTGAAAGGTGTGTCCCGACATAATTATAAAGATGGCGGTGTCAATGGCTGGCCTTTTGAGGCGATGCAGAAGTTCGGAGAAGTATAGGGGTCATTATGGGATATTCAAGCAAAGATTATTGGCTGGAAGGACAGGTTTGAAGCTTTGTTGAAGAAGGTAGGTGGGGGGGGGGGTTTGGGCTTGGGTTACTAGTCTTTGGGTCATAAGGAGCCTAATAAAGGTGACGGGGGAGTCTACTGGGCTTAAGGTTTTTAACGATTAGGACGGATATTAGCTGGACAAAGGCAACATCGATAGGCTTGTAAAGTGGTGGGTTAAGAATCAACAAGGGTCGCCGAGACCCGAGTGCTCGAAAAGCGTGGTGGCTCAACCCAAACAAACGACGGCTCTAATGGTTCTGTCATCGACGCAAAAAGGGTTGACGGCGGCAGGCAACTCTTCTGGGGGTACTCCAATGTCAAGGTCTTCTCTGGTGATAGGGTTTCCGACACCTTCTCTAGTTTCCTCGGCTAGGAAGGATGCATCTCATTGTAAGGAGAGCAGAGAGGGGTTGATTCCCTCTTTTTCTTTGTCACAACAGTGTTATGGTGATATAGGGCAAGTTGTGGGGGCAGGTAGTGGAAGAGGGTGATCGTAGTGAGGGGTTAAGGGTGTCTGCCCCTGGGTTTGTTGAGAAGAATGTTTCTGGGGTACTTTTGTACCTAGTTTAACAACTCAAATTTGCAGATGGTTCTTAGTGGAGGGGAAGGATATGAGTTCAAGAATCTGGTGAGATAATTGAATCTCAGGAGGATTCTGTTATAGACCCTTTATGTTCAATTGCTCTAGGCATTGAATGGACTAATTTTTCCTTTGATTGAGTGTTGAGAAAGGTGGATGAAATTAAGGGTTGTGTGGGGATCTCCTGTGATGGATTTGAGGAACAATTTAGAGCTCTCCTTATAGATATTGAAGCTAGTCAATCATCATTGGCATGGTCTTCTTCAAAAAAGGAGAGGGAATTGAAGAGATTATTGTGTTCCATCAACTATAATGTAAGGGAAGGGAGTGCGTATAGAGGTAAAGGTAAGGATAGGGATGCCAACTATCATCTATGAAACCAAAGATCATTTCTTGGAATGTTCAGGGGCTAAATGATTTTCATAAACGTCTCCGGGTGAAGAATTTAATCCTTAAGTGGAGGGCTGATGTAATATGCTTTCAGGAAACCAAATTGAAGTTTATTAATCAAACTATTGTCAATAGTTTGTGGATCTGTCATTATGTTGAGTGGGTTGCGATAGTTTTAAACGGGGCTTTGGGAAGCATCATTGTTATGTGGGATAGGAGGGTTGTGGAATTGATAGAACATTATGTGGGAGAATATGTGTTGGCTTGTCGTTTTAAGAATGTGGATGACGGTTTTGAATGGGATTTTGTGGGTGTTTATGGCCTTGGTGTGGGATGAAATGGCGTTGCTGTTGGTGGGATCTTCCTTGGTGTTTTGGTGGGGATTTCAACATTACTCTGTTTCCTAGTGATTGAGTGGGGGATTCTCACATTTATCCTGCAATGACAGTCTTTTCAGATCTCATTTTTGAGCTGGATCTTATTGATTTACCTATGGCGGGTGAGGATTTTACATGGTCTAATGGGAGGGCATGGTCTAGGCTTGACAGTTTTTGGTTTCTTCTTCTTGGTAAGTACATTTTCCTGATTTATGTCAGAAGAGGCTT
Source organism: Cyclocarya paliurus (assembly GCA_029856935.1). Taxonomy (NCBI): domain Eukaryota; kingdom Viridiplantae; phylum Streptophyta; class Magnoliopsida; order Fagales; family Juglandaceae; genus Cyclocarya; species Cyclocarya paliurus. Next base: position 14,698,739 of record CM056954.1, on the reverse strand, counting down.
TTGAGGATTTGTTCTGATCATTATCCCATTATTTTGGACTGTGGGGGCATTAATGGAGGCGTAGGTACTTTATATTTGAAAATACGTGGCTGGAGGATGATGACTTTGTGGATAGGGTGGTCTTTGTACCATTTTTCTGGTACTTCGAGTTTTGTTTTGGCTGGAAAACTCTAAACTTTAAAACAAGACTTGAAGAAATGGAATGTGGAAAATCAGAGGAAGCATCTCTTGGAACAGCTGCTGCCGTTTTTGGAGGATAAGGAGTTGTTGGGGGAAATTTCAGGTGAGGATATGGAGTGAAAAAGAGGGGTGGTTGCTGATTTAGAGAAGATCACTCATATGGAGGAAGTTTCTTGGAGGTGGAAATCCCGGGCTCTTTGGTTGAAGGAAGGCGACAAGTGTACAAAGTTTTTTCACCAAATGGCGAAGTTTCATAGAAGAAATAATGCTATTGAGTTTCTTCATGTAGGTGATTGTATTCTTTCGGATCATTTGACTATTAAGGAACATATTGTGAATTTTTATGAGAAGCTTTTTCAGGAGGAATACTCTTAGAGACCTAAGTTGGATGGGCTGGTTTTTGAGTCCATTGACCAGTTTCGTGCAAAGTGGTTGGAGAGAGCTTTTGAAGAAGAGGAAGTGCTTGATGTGGTTAGATCCGGGCCTGGATGGTTTTTCTATGGCCTTTTTTCAAGCTTGTTGGGATATTGTGCGAGAGGATCTTATGAAGGTTTTTCTTGAATTTCATTTATTTATGAAATTTAAGAAAAGTCTTGATGCTATATTTATAGCACTTATTCCTAAAAAAGTGGGGGCTATGGAAATGAGGGATTTTCGGCCTATTAGTTTGGTCAATGGGGGTGTACAAGATCATTTCCAAGGTGTTAGCTAACTGCATGAGTGTGGTGATGGAAAAGATTATTTTGCAATCTCAGAATGCATTTGAGGGGAAGACAAATTCTTGATTCGGTTTTCAAGAAAAGTGGTGATGGAAAAGGCACATGATCATGTTAATTGGGAGTTTCTCTTGTACTTACTTGAGAAATATGATTTTGGAGAGAAGTGGTGTTTATGGATCAAGCATTGTATTCTGACGGTCAGATTCTCTATTTTGGTGAATGGTTCCCCGGTTGGTTTCTTCAATAGTTCATGTGGCTTGAGACAAAGGATGTCTCATTTTCTTTTTGTTCTTGTTATGGATGCTTCGAGCAGAATGATTGAAGTGGTGGTGTATGAGAGTTTAGAATTAACTTATGTAAGTTTGAAATAGTTCCAGTGGGTTCTGTATTGAATATTTTGGATTTGGCTAATATATTGGGTTTTAAGATATCCTCGTTACCTTTGAGATATTTTGGTCTTCCTTTGGGTGAAATCTTTGATGATTTGGGATGGTATGATTGAGAAGATTGAGAGGAGGTTGGTGGAAAAGGAGATATTTGTCTAAAGGGGGAAGATTTTGATAAGGAGTACGTCGTCTAATCTTCCAACGCATTTCCTTTCTATTTCCTTTGCTTGCGGGTGGCCAATAAAATTGAGAGTTTGTTTGGGGGGGGGGGTAATGCGAGGAAAGAAAGTTTCACTTGGTTAGTTGGAACAATTTTTGCTCATTGGTTTCTTGTGGATGATTGGGGTTTGAGATTTGAGGCTTTTCAAGAAAGCTCTTCTTGGGAAATGGCTATGGAGGTATCACCACACTTAGAGAAGGGAGGATAGTTTGCTAGGGATTCATGTAGGAAATTCCAGATTTTTGGTTAGCTCCTTTTTTAAGGTGTTAACTTTTCATTGTGTCAATAAATTCACTTGGAAGTGCATTTGGAGATCTAAGGTGCCTATTAAGGTTGCATTTTTCTGCTGGTTAGCATCCTTGGAAAAATTTTGAACACAAATAACTTGAAAAAGCGTGGATTATTTGTTGTGGATTGGTGCTTCATGTATAAGAAAGATGGTGAATCTATTGACCAGCTATTTCTTCATTGTGAGGTGGCTAAGACTTCGTGGGATGAGATTTTTGGTAGGACGGGTATTGCTTGGTTGATGCCTAAGCAAGTGGTGGATCTTTTTGCATGTTGGCATGGTTTTAAGTGGGGTCATTGCATTGTTGCCATATGGAAGATGATCCCTTCATGTTTGAATGGTGCTTATGGTTGGAAAGGAATGGTCGGTGCTTTGAAGATAGAGAATGCTCGATGGGAGAACTTAGAGAGTTTTTCTTTAGTACTTTGTTTATTTGGGCAAAGGTTCTTGTATTGAATGGAGATAATTTTCATGATTTGCTTTTTTAGCCTATTCTAGTTCCTAGCTTGTATTTATGTGTTTTCTCTTGTATACTTGGGCTATGCCTATTTACTTGTCAATAAAATTCTCTTATTACTTATAACAAATGAATATATATATATATATATATATATATATATATATATTCAGTTTTTTGTTGCACGTGGTTAAGAAGTAATTTCATTCACTTTACCAGAATGTATTACTTAGCCTGCTGACACACATCCTTTTATATGAAACACATGAGTTTGTGATAATGTTGCCTGTTTTAGGCTTGTCTAACTTTTTATTCAAAACTAATACACGGAAATAGTCTTAATTGTTTCAACGTATAATATTCTGCATTGTTTTAGCATGTTGCAACTTATCATAATAGATGGCATCCTAAATAATCACGTTACAGGGTGCTTCGAATTTCACATCATAAACCAGCCTGGTTATTGTTTAATTTAATATTTTGTTTGCTTTGTTGCTGTTGCATTGTAGTTCAAGTGAGATGGCAGCTTCACATAATGTTGAGATGGAGGCTGCCAAGTTTCTTCAGAAACTTATTCAAGAATCTAAAGATGAACCTGCAAAATTGGCTACAAAACTTTATGTGGTGCGTTAGGTGTCTCTTAAATAAACTTTCTCAATGGCTTTCATTACTTTTGCTGTGTAATGCCATAATTTATGGGCATTTATATTTGCTATCGTTGAGCCTTTCAGATATTGCAACATATGAAATCGAGTGGCAAGGAACATTCAATGCCATATCAAGTTATATCAAGGTAAAGAGTTTCAATCCATCCATAATTTTGTTTTATTTCTTCTGCCTCGAGTTGTCTTTTTGGAACTGCAAAAAATTGTAAAAGATGGACCAATCTATTCCTGCTAAGAAAGAAGTAAAGAAGTAGGAGCAGAAAAAGCTATTTTTTTTTTTACGAGTAAACAATTATATTGATATGAATAGGCATATAGCCCAAATACACAAGATGATATACAAAAGGTTGCACCTAGTTAGAGAGAAGTAATAGAAACAAGAAAATCATAGAAATCGAGGCCACTTCAATCTACAGCTTGGCCCAAAGAAAAAGAGTGCTAACAAAAAATAATTTTTTTTTTGGATAAAAGAGGGTGTCCGGGCCAGTTTGCGTGCACCTCGACTAATCTATTTTGGTCTGCTATGGAATTATTGACTGCCACAAAACTAGCAACTAGCTCACAAGAATAATTTTCCCTAGCGCTACTGCTCTGACCGTATATTTTCAGATCTTTTAAAAAGCTTGTGTGGTGGACATTACTTGAGATCTGTTAAGATAGTTTCTTGAGGCTCCAAGAAATTAAGATCCCCCTGAACATGGTAGACAACTAAATATTTAAATCAAGTTATATAGACTAAGTTTTTCAGATATGCAAGTACATATGAGCTCTGATAAAAAGTAGTTAGTTAACTTTGCAACTTTTTTTTGAACTAGTTTCTACTTTGAGCAACAAACATAAATCTGATGTTACAATAAATAGCTTGTAAAAAACTGATAAATATAACCACAATAATAACCAATCCATGAGGATCAAGTTGCAATATCCCTTTATTATACTTGGCTGAGGCATCCCAACAAGAACAAAGCAACTACGAACATGCAATGAGGAGTTCTAGAACCCATTTTAAAACAAGAAAACAAGAACAGAGCATACCCATAACTTTGTCATGGCATAGCATAGATATGGTGAATGAAATCAAGAAAAGAGATGGCAAATGAGTGAGAAAAATGAAGGGTAATGCTTAACAGAGACATGGACTGGGGCTGTGGGTAGATGAAAAATAGAGAGGGATGGGCATGGATGAGGAGTTCTTAAGGCACAGAAATTTTGAGTTGAAATTAGAGGTGCTTTGTTTGACACTTATTTTTTTTTCTAATAAAAATAGCATATGTCAGTGCCACGTTAGTGTGTGGGAATGCTTTTATAAATGTATATGTAGAGATAGAATTTCTCCACCAATAATTGCACACATGGGGCTTTGTAATCTAACATAGAAATCCATCAAAGAAAACACATCTAGCTTGGAACGTGTAACTTGATGAGAGTTTCCCCCCAGTCTTTGCTGTCTTTGCTGTGATCTTGTGTTTAATTTAACGTGTGATAGTCCCTGTTACTTTGTTATCATCGTGGTTTTTGGCATTTGTATAGTAGCAGGTGGAGATTGCAGCTTGTTAACCCAAATGCTTAATCTTGATTGATTCGATGCGGTTCATTTTCTTTCTTTCAACTCCACTTTTTTTTTTTTAGGGCCATGGAGACTGTTATTGATCAACATGGCCTTGACATTGAAGCTTTGAAGCTATCACGCCTTCCTTTGACCAGTGGTAATCAAATGGGTGATTCAACATCTACTCAGTTTGCTGGTAAAAGTCTTGTATTCAAACTGATATTGATGTTAAAATTGCTCACACCGGGGTGCATCATTTAGGATTAACCGTTTATAAATGGGAACAATTTTATTTAGGGTCATCACAACCAGGCGGGGTTGCAAAAGATTCAAAAGTGGGCTTGGCCGAAAATGAGATGTCTAAAGTTGACCCATTTACTTCGAACAGGCCACCTGTTGGCCCAGGCAATGCAGGACATGATTATTATCAAGGATCTGTGGCTCATTGGAATAGTCAATCTTTTGATCATGAAAGTCCATCTAGTTTGGATTCTAGGTCTGCCAACTCAAAATCACAAGAAAGGCAGCAGAGAGATGGTAAAAAAGTCACCACAAAGAGGAAGAGGGGAGATACATCATTACAAGTGGAACAGAATATTGATAACAAACTTGATACTCGAAACGCTGTTGTTAATCCAAGGAAGGGGAAGATGAACAAGGTTGAACCACCTGCGAGTCTTTCAGTTAAAGGAGGTGAGAATACCAACTTTAATGTGGTTCCAAGTAGTGGCCAAATGGAACATTTTGCATCTCTGTCTGGTAGCATGAGACCAGCGCTTAGAGCCAAGCAAGAGGGCCAGCATATGATAGAAAAGCAGATGGAGTCGGCAAATATAAGCAATTCAATGCGGTTTTCTTCTAATGTTGCTCCTGGTAATATGACAGCGGAGATTCCGACACAACAATCAACAGCTCCGTCTCTTGGAACAAGTAAGGAGATGCAAATATCTTGTGTCAATTTCATGGATTTAAATTCGTTGAAAATTTATACATTTAAGTTTTATAACTGAAAATCTGGAAATGTTTCAAATTTATTCAGGATCATGTAACCAGCCTGTTAAATAATCTAATTCTAATGATATTGGATTGCTCATGTTGATCTTGATTAAATTATGTCAGAAAGTCTATTCTGGAGTAATATAGTTTCTTTTGGTTTACGCCCAATATTTGGGATTGAAAATTGCTCATTTAGGAGCTGAAGATTTTGGTCTAAATTTGTCCTGGGACTGAGTAATGATATCTCTTATGAAGTATTGCTGGAATTTCACAGGTGCTTTTGGAAAGGTTCAGGGAGGGATGCCTGTTGCCTCTAGCTCTTATCCAGCAGTAGACCCAGGATTCTCAAGTCCAATGCAATTCAGTGGTTCTTTGGGGCCTGGAATAGGAAGTTCTAACATATCAGTCGATGCGAACAAGGTTGTTCAGGCACCTACTTTCTATTCACGATTATGGTGTATTAGAAGAATTATCTATATTTCTTTGTTTCATGGTTTTTTGTCCTCTCTGGCAGTTTCTTTGCTTAAAGACTAATAGTTTTTGGATGTCAACTTCAAATACATGAATTCTGTTTGAGAGATGAAAACTTCTTTGGTGCTCAAAAGTGCTTGGATGGAAAATGAAAAATTTTCCTAGAAGGTTGAGAATTTTTTAGTACCGAAACAAGGCATAAACTGTTTGGTGGGAGCTTTTTCTTGAACTGGGACTGATGGTTTTACTCTTCATTTAGCAACTGCCCCTCTTGCATGACAAAAACAAGGGATAAAATCTGCCTGTTGATGTTGTTGTAACTGTGATATTAGGTGGCTGGTATGCAAAGCATGCATATTGGTTAATACATATGTATCCCTCAAATTTGGTGTATTTGAATTTAGCGAAATCATCACAATGAGAATGCTAGAAAAGTTGGCTGTGGGAGCCTCTTTTGCCCTTTGAGGTGCTCCTATGCCTTATCAATTCTAATAAGATCATTGATAACTTATAAAAAAAATTCTTGAGGTGCTCCTCTTTTATGTTCACATTTTCTCTCGTTCTCGGTGAATTTAAAAAAATAAGTAAAATGAAATAAGTTGACTGTAGGAGCAATTTGGATTATTGAGTGAATTATATAGTCTTCCTAAAGTTTTCTCTAACATGTTTTGTATATTAGTTCTGTAGAATGTTTTATTTTCTTAACTTCGGAAGTTTTTGCGGTCACAAAGATAGCATTGCTATATTGTCTTATATGTATTTTAAATGTGAAATGGATGGGAAGTTAGTTCTAAGGTCTTATCAAAAGCTAGTTCAAAGTTATTTGTCTATATTGCAGTGCTGTATTCTGTTTGAAATGGATGGAAACCCTGTTCAAATGTTTTTCTCCCCTTTCCTAGAAACAGGCAGTTATCACCCCCTCCCCTACCCGGAAGAGGTGGAAAATGAAAACCCCAGCTCCTTGCTGACCTCCTGCTGCCTGTACCTGCTGAACAGGCGGGCGGACCCCGCCAATAAACTCCATCCAAAAAAATCACCATCGAAGCGACCATCTGTCTCTGTGCGTGGCATCCAAAATCCAAACAACAAACAACCATAGATCCAAACCTCCGACTCTGGAACTCATGACACCCATGGCTGTGGGTCTCTTGGGCTGGAATTCAAGAGACTCACGACCACCCACGGTCATGGGTCTCTCGGCCTGGAATAAGAAGAGAGGATAAATGCATGTCGGTTGGCTGGTAGTTCTTTTTAAGAACTTACAAGAAGGTTAAGTGGGCTTGCCACCTGCCTGCTTAACCAAATAACAAATTATATTCTGCCCTCTCAGTCCACTGGGCAGGCTGGGTGGGTCTGGGTGACCTGCCTCGCAGCCTTACTCTTCCCTTTGTCTTTGCACTAATTTCACACAGACTTCTATTGATGTGGAATTTGATTTCAAATTTTTCTATCCACATTTTCTCTTGTTCAATCTTTATGCATTTAGTGTTCTAGCTTGCTTTTGAAATGGATGACCAAATACTATTATGTTAAAATTTCATTATTTTCTAATTACTTTTTCCATGAATATGCTTGTATGGTGCTGGGAATGGGAAGTACAAATTTTCAAGATACATGTTTACTTTTATGTTCTTACGATTCATAGAATTGAATTGAGCTATGTTGATAAGTCCTATTTTATGCTCTTTGGTTTGTGAGGGAACGAGGTACATATTGGATTGATCCACATAATACTCTTGTAGGTCTTAATTTTCGTAATAGCCCCGAAGTGTCCCAATTGTTTCATTTATTAGGGATTGGTGACTACTTTAGCTTCCTCTTGCTGCAATGTGCGATAATGTTAGACCCCCTCTTTTACTGCAGTCTAAATTTATTTTTTCTTTACTTCTTTTTAAGTGTCTCCTGTGTACTAGGGCTATGCCTATTCCTCATCAATAAAATCTTTATTTGCTGATAAAAAAAAAGTGTCTTCGGTGATAAGAAATGGTGTAGGAAGAAAGAAGATTATACGCTCTCCAGCCTAAAATGTGTCTTATTTTCCTTTTGTAGATGTTGATACACACTTCAAAAAGGTCAAACCCTTATTGTCTTCATCTTCTTTAGGTATTTTGGTAAAGTAGTGCACTGACTCTTTTCTATTAAACTTGTTGCTGTTTTAAAGCAAGACTCCCATTACAGGATGGAGGGAGCAGGAAAAGAGATGAAGGGAGATCTCATCCAAATAATACTTTTTTCTAGAAGATTATTACAATCAATTTGTTTTTGCTCAACATATTTTTAGTGAGCACAAGTCAATCTTACTTATGGTCATTTTTAATTCCTAATTTCCTAGTGGGCTCACTCTTTTCTTTATGCTTGGTTTTTGTGTTGTGATCTTATTGATGTATATATTGTTTGAAAAGTTTCCCTCATGTATCATCATATCTAACTCCGCCATAAAAGCTTTGTATGTGCACCAACTTGCCAGCATAACTTAATGTTTTTGTCAATAGAGTGGCAGGCAAAACAGTGTTTCAGAAATGAGTATGCTTAGGGGTGGGGCTACTAGAGATACAGGGAAAGCTCCACTTCCCCATGCTCCCATGGCTTCTGGCATGCCTTTCAGAGAACAACAGTTGAAACAGCTTAGAGCCCAGTGCCTTGTCTTTTTAGCATTCAGGTTGGTAGTATTTCTTTAGCATTTGCTATTGCTTTTACTTATAGAAACTCTCCAGTTTCAAAGTTAGGTTGTTATAAGCTGTGGTTTGCTATTTGCAGAAATGGTTTGTTGCCAAAGAAGCTGCATCTTGAAATTGCACTTGGAAATTTCTTCCCTAAAGAAGGTAACTAATATTTATTAATTTTTCTTGATTGGTCTTCACTCATTGACTTGGAAGAATTCAGGTGGCAATACAGATGGACCTTGCAAGGAGCTGATTGACCATAAAGGGAAAGCTCAGTCTTTGAATGAGCCAAGTAGCAATCCTGATGTTATGATGCCGTTTGTAAGGCTCAACACTGCAAGGGAAACTGATATAATCCCTCCAGTTGCCTCATCTACCGGAAGACTCATGGAGGCTGACTCCTTCCCAAAAGAAGGTGAGAGTCTAAAAGTGTCAGAGGACAAAAATGGTCCAACTTCTGACATTTCTGTACTTGCAGAGGAAAAGAAACATGTTATAGTTGCGAGAAAACCTGAGGCTGTAACACATAGTCAGGAAATAGCAGCTTCACAGGCATATCTAAGCATGGGATCACAGCACCCAGATTCTTTCGATATGAGGGGGGCATTTGCTGTTAGTAATCCTGTGGAAGATGTTGAGATTGGCCATCAGCAAGTTGGAAGAGCTAACCAAGCTGCTTCTACAATGGGCATCAATAAGCATATGAACCCAGAGATAAGTAGCTGGACTGGAATTGGCATTCATAATGAAGTTTCTAGAGGTCCCTTACTGGCCCCTTCTCCTCAGTATGAATCCATGCCAGAAAGAAAAGATGGTAATCCTACTTATCAAAAAAGAAAAGATGGTAATCCTAGTCATTTTCAAAACCTTGGTACTTGTAATGGTTCATAGAATCAATGTGCAGATAATCATTCATCTTCTTTTTTACTAAAAGAGCATTTGAAATCTGTTTCAGGAGTTGACAATGATCATCAAACTGCAATTCAAATGAAGGATGCCAATGTGATGTCAAAAAGTAAGAACCATGGCTATAAATTGGTCCACAAAACAATTCCTATTGATGACATGCTAAAATTTGGTTTTTTTTACCTATAAAAAATGGTATTTTTTTCCCTGCAGAACAAGATGAGGAAGATCAGTCAGTATCTGCTGATATGCCACCTTCTCCGAAGTACACCATGTCAGAAAAATGGATTATGGATCAGCAGAAAAAGAAACTCCTAGTCGAGCAAAGTTGGGCACTAAAACAGCAAAAGGCAAAGCAAAGAATTGCCACTTGTTTTCACAAATTAAAGGTTTGTTATAAAACTTGTACATTGGTGCTTGTGCATCAATAAGCATGGGTAAAGATGATGTCAACTTTTCTGGTTACTTCATTTTCTTTAATAAGTAAGAATTCTGGTTACTTCTTTAAAGATGCCTCTGTTGTTTTCCCGTCTTTTGAATAGTATTGATTGTTGATTATTTATTTATTAGTATTAGTGCAAGATAATTTTTTTGATTGGTAAACAAGATTTTATTGATATTAGTGCCAAATAATTGATCTGTAGATCAATGGAACAAGATCTTCAAGTTTATCAACTTGGGTTCATTGTGTTAAAGGACTGGGCTTTTTAATATCTTTGAAGAGGCATTTTGGCATTGTTGGGTTTCAGGCTTTTAGGCAATATTTGATGCAATGGTAGCCTTGAACTATCTGATTAAAAGGAGCTTTTACTGGCTCGAAGGGTTAGCCTTTGTGAAAGAATAGCTAGTCGTTAGTCTAATTTTTTCATCAGATCTATATGTTATTTTCCAGGAAAGGGATTTTTAGTGTTCACTCTTTCTATAATGGTCTTGTTCCTCAAAATAACAACCTCTTTCCTTTGATGAGCATGTGGCAGACTATGGTCCCTACGAGAGCTGTGTTGTTTGCTTGGACGACCTCTCTAGGAAAGATTATCACCATGGATAATCTAAAGAAAAAACACATTGTTTTGATTGATTGGTTCTATGTGTAAGAGGAGTGAGGAGTCTGTTGATCATCTTTACTCCATTGAGATGTTGTTAGTGCTTTGTGGAGTGACTTCTTCAGTTGGTTTGGTTTGGCTTGTGTCACCTCTAGAAGAAGAGTGAACCTTTCTTACTCGTGGAGATTGTTAGGTGGCATCTCACAAATTGAAGCAGTGTGGAATATAGTTCCTGCTTGCTTCATATGGTGTATTGGAGGAAACAATGATAGAGATTTTGAGGACTGTGAACTGACACTGTAGGAATACAAAACTTTATTTCACAATACTTCTATCCTTTGCACAGATTCTGTAGACTTTAATAGGCTGAATTTTGTGAATTTCTTTTATCTTTTTCTTAGTCTAGATAGATGTCTCTCTTGTATACTTAATGCTTGCTTGGGTTGTGCCTTTTGCGCTTCTTAATGAAATTTTATTACTTACCTAATTCAAATAGTGCACAAAAACGCAATAGACAATTTTTTTTTTGCATCGGGTGCCGAGAACAGTGTCTTGACTAATCTCGGGGGTGCACAGGCCCTCGGCAAAGAGTTTTCCGCTAGTGCACCTCGAGTAATTTAATGGGAAAATCCTCTAGTCCGATGACCCCTAGAGATTGTTTGCACCTATTGGGATTCGAACCTTGGACCTTGGACCTTGGAGGGAGCATACCACCAAGGCCAAGGCCTTTACCACTTGAGCCAACCCCTAGGGGTTGCAATGGACAATCTAAAATTGCCGTATCATTGTTATGGATTGGTTTGTGTGTGCAAAAAGAGTGGGGAGCGTGTTGACCATTTATTACTTCATTGTGAAATTGCCATGACTCTATGGAATGACTTATTCCCTAGAGTGGAGTTAGCTTGGGTGATGCTGAGAAGGGCGGTTGATTTTCTACCAAATTGGAGAGGGCTTCATGGTAATTCACAAATTGCAGCAATTTGGATGATGGCCCTGGTTCGTCTATGGTGGTGCCTTTGGATGAAGAGGAATGAAAGAAGTTTTGAAGATTGTAGGCAGTCAATGGACGAGCTTAGAATATTGTTCTTTAATACTTGGTCAATTGCAATAGATTTTAATGACCAGAATATTCATGACTTTCTTGTATCCCTAGACAATCATGCTTAGGTGTTGCTCTTGTCTATGTCTTGTGTACTTGAGCTATGCCTATTTTTCTCTTATATACCGATTAACAAAATTTGTGTATGCACATATATATACACATACATATACATTTACATATGTATGTATATATATATGCTGCTAAGCAGAATGCATTGAAAATATGCTTTGTTAGTAGGGCAATCTTTGTAAAAATACTTGACTTTGCATTTGGCCCATGTTATTTATGGTGCAGGAAAATGTGAGCTCATCTGAAGATATATCTGCAAAAACCAAAAGTGTCATAGAACTGAAAAAACTGCAACTGCTGGATCTTCAACGCCGTCTCAGGAGGTAATGGAGCTTTCTTAAGTTGCTTACAAAAATTATTGATTTTCTTTATTATGTTAGACACTAAATTTATTTTGCTGCATTCAGGGATTTTCTGAATGATTTCTTTAAACCAATTACAACTGAAATGGATCGCTTGAAATTGTGTAAGAAACATAAACATGGTAGGAGGATAAAACAAATTGAAAAGTTTGAGCAGAAAATGAAGGAAGAGCGACAAAAGAGAATTCGTGAGAGGCAGAAGGAGTTCTTCAGTGAGATTGAAGTTCACAAGTATGCATTTTGTCTCTTCAGTCAAGACTATTTGGTTTGCGCATTTTATCTTATGATGCAACTGTTGGTTTCTTCATGTGTTTCTTAATCATGGTGCTTTTTTAGCACAATTTGGTCGGTTGTTGACCCACTTGATAACCTGAACTTTAGGGAAAGACTCGATGATGTATTCAAAATTAGGAGAGAACGCTGGAAAGGTTTTAATAAGTATGCGAAGGAGTTCCATAAAAGAAAGGAACGCATTCATCGGGAAAAGATTGATAGAATCCAGCGTGAAAAGATTAACTTATTGAAGATCAATGATGTGGAGGGGTATCTGCGAATGGTGCAGGTTTGATTACTCTTGCTAGATTTTTTATGGATGTTAAGGCAGCAGGATCATTTTATTTGTCTTGCATAACATTGTCAAGGCTTGTGTTAGGATGCCAAATCAGATCGTGTTAAGCAACTTCTCAAGGAGACAGAGAAGTATCTTCAAAAGCTTGGATCCAAGCTGCAGGAGGCTAAGTCTGTGGCTGGACGCTTTGAGCATGATATGGATGAGATGGGAACTGCAAGTCTTGTTGAGAAGAGTGAAAGTATTTTTGAAAATGAAGACGAAAGTGATCAAGCAAAGGCAAGTTTGTTCGTTGTGAACTTAATAGAGTTTATATCAGTTTTTACTGACATTGTTTTTGTGTATTTGTTTGACAGCATTATATGGAAAGCAATGAGAAGTACTATTTGATGGCTCATAGGTATTATGTTACCTTTTTATGTTATACTTGGCTTTTGCTGTCACTTTGCTTGCTGCTGAATATTGGATTATTTCAACTTGTAATGGTCTTTCAGCAGTGGCTATAAGTCAGCCTTCATTCTCCCTTTCATTTTCCCTTTTGTCTTCAGAAAGTTTTGCTCTTTTTCCATACAGTTTGAATTTTTATCTTTCCTTGTGAAATCTGGATTCCTCAAGGCCGCTTATCTAGCTATCAATTTTCTTGGTTAATAGTTTGTAATATACTTTTGCCAAAAATCTCACTATCTTGGTTGATTGCTGCAGTATAAAAGAGAACATTGCCGAGCAGCCACCTTCCCTTCTGGGAGGAAAACTGAGGGAGTAAGTTAATCGTGCACTCTCTAATTCTATTTATGTATCTTAGCTTGGCTTTTCTTTGGTTAATGTTTTTTGGGGTGGCTCTTTGCTGTTGATGTGCGCATGCAAGTTTGCTCTTTATTGTTTTTTTGTGGGTTTGAGTTCTTTATGACTTCAGTTTTTTGCCTTCAGGTATCAAATGAATGGACTAAGGTGGTTGGTTTCACTTTACAACAACCATTTGAACGGAATTCTTGCTGATGAAATGGGCCTCGGTAAAACCGTTCAGGTATGCTGGTTTTGAAGCTGTAATACTCTGGCAGTAGTCTATTTTTTAGTTAGTTTTTATGCCTCATGTTTGCATATGTATTAACAATTTCAGTTGTTGGTTCGTAGGTTATTTCTCTAATATGTTACCTCATGGAAACCAAAAACGACAGAGGGCCTTTTCTTGTGGTCGTTCCTTCTTCAGTTCTACCTGGATGGGAGTCAGAAATCAACTTCTGGGCCCCTGGTGTACTCAAAATCGTCTATGCTGGGCCTCCTGAGGAGCGGCGGAGACTATTTAAGTAATGACTTGTGAATGCCGACTACTGTTTGCCCTTTTGGGTATTTTTTTTTTATATCTGATCATTTATGTGCTGTTTATGGGCTCAGCTGTTCCTTTGTATTTGCAGGGAAAAAATTTTTCATCGGAAATTCAATGTCCTTTTGACAACATATGAGTATCTGATGAATAAGCATGATAGACCAAAACTAAGTAAAATAGATTGGCATTATATTATAATCGATGAGGGTCACCGCATAAAGAATGCTTCTTGTAAATTGAATGCTGAATTGAAGCACTATCAGAGCTCTCACCGATTGCTGTTAACTGGAACTCCACTACAGGTCAGGGGCTATCCCTTTCCATTCTTAGTCTGCTTTAATATAAGAAATATACTTATTATAATATCATGTGCGTTAGCTCGGTGTGTCTCTTGCTTTGCTGCTGTTGTTGTTCGTTTTTTAAAAACGTCATAATTTATAGGGTTTGCTGACTAATTTGTTATTGCTCTCTATGTCTCTGTCTCTCTCTGTTTGCAGAACAATCTTGAGGAATTGTGGGCACTACTTAATTTCTTGTTGCCTAATATTTTTAATTCATCGGAGGATTTTTCTCAATGGTTCAACAAACCGTTTCAGAGTAATGGTGATAATTCGCCTGATGAAGTAAGGCATTAAGCTTCTGTTCTTAAGACATTGACTCTCTCCCCCCCTTCTCTCTCTCTCTCTCTCTTAAATTCTATTGCATTAACTTCTGGAACTCTAATGGTTGATGATGCATGCAATGTGACAAGGCCTTACTGTCTGAGGAGGAGAATCTTTTGATCATAAACCGACTTCACCAAGTACTTCGGCCATTTGTACTTCGGAGGCTGAAACACAAGGTACTTTATATTATATAGCACGCTCAGCAATCACATTGAGTTGTTGGGAGGTTTTCTAACTATATGTTGATGCATTGGAGTTGATTCTTGTTAATGAAGCAGGGCACTGTGTCAATGGCTCTAGTGGTCCTGATTTATGATGTAGTTGTATATTTCATAGAATATTGAAGTTAACGTTTTCCATGTCTGCGACACATCCTTATATGTCCATAAGAATGCTGTGGTACTAGTGGTTCAGTGTATTCTATTCTTATACTGCAGAGTCAGACTGGATACTGATAGTCTTATTTTACTGATTTATTTTGTAAATATAGTGAAATTATTGCTGTTGTGATGGTATTGCTGTTAAAAATTGATTTATAAATTTTCCTTGCGATGGATTATCTTACAAGCAAATCTGCCCTACAATGATAAACAGTGATCTTATAACTGGACTTATTACACTAATTTTACCCATTTTTAGCACGTGATGCAAAGCATTTCCCTTATCAGGGCTTATGAACCAAGTGTGAAGAGTCTTCCCCCCCTCCTTTTTTAATCTACAGCCATTTTGGTTATGGTGGTTATGGAAGTGATTCTAATATCTTAGTATTCTTGCGTCCTGAATTTTTGTTTTGGTAGGTTGAAAATCAGCTGCCTGAAAAGATTGAGAGACTTATAAGATGCGAGGCCTCTGCATATCAGAAGCTTTTGATGAAGAGAGTCGAAGAAAATCTTGGTTCTATTGGAGCTTCAAAGGTATTCTTTGTAGTTCATTATGTTTTCTATCTACTGCTGTCCTTTTTCTTTTTTTTTTTCTACTCAGCAACTTTTATAGATTAATTCTTTCAGATGACTACCATTATATACTCTAATGTTGAAGGCTCAATTTTCTCAGGCTCGAACTGTCCACAACTCTGTTATGGAGCTCCGCAATATATGCAATCATCCATATCTCAGCCAGCTTCATGCAGAGGAGGCATGGCCTTTACATATCCATTAATCTCTTAAGAGGCCAACCAAGATTTCAAGCCTTATATTTCTGTCTCTATTTTTTGCCCATATTGGTTGACCCTAATGTTAGATTGTGGTTTTTAGGTTGATAAGTTAATACCTCAGCATTATCTGCCACCGATTATTAGACTGTGTGGGAAGCTTGAGATGCTTGATCGGTTACTACCCAAACTTAAAGCAACAGATCATCGGGTATGGTATTCTTAAATATGTTTCTGACAATATATGTTATGATAGTTCCTTATGCCAATTTTAAACACACATCCCAGAGCATTTACATTTTTTATTTTTAAAAAGTTTCGTGGCTTGTTCCTTTAAGTCGTGTCGCCAATTGCATTTCTTGCCCCAGCATTAGGCACTTAGATTTTTTTTTTTACTTGGAACATATGCTTTTAAATTATAGTATTTTCTTAAACAAGTTGATTTGCATGCTTCATGTTCCTACTTGTATGCTACTACATATATTAGTTGACCATCCTTGTTACCTTTTCAATTTGATAATTAGATGAGATTTGAGAACAGTGAACGAGTTGTTGATTAAAATATATTTATTTCCCATTAGTTTTTGCCTCCTTCCTTCACCAGCAAATTTTCTGGTGGCAATCCTGATGTGAAGCATTCTTAAAACAGTCCATATGCAAGCTTGGGCTGATTTATCTATTCCAGTACTGTCTTTTTATATATAGGAATTCAAGTACCTATCTTTTCTTTAACATGATTCTGAGTTTATTAGTTAGGAAGGTGGTTAACATGCTAGAAATCAATGCTTTTTATAGCTTTGACGTGAACTTGAAATGTTGCAGGTTCTTTTCTTTTCCACAATGACTAGGCTGCTTGATGTCATGGAGGAATATCTTAATTTGAAACAATATCGGTACCTTCGATTGGATGGTCATACATCTGGGGGTGATCGTGGTGCCCTTATAGATCTGTTCAACCGACAAGATTCGCCCTTTTTTATTTTTCTGCTCAGGTTGTAATTTATGTCCGATAAATTTTTTTTTTTTGATCAGTCTTATGTCCGATAAATTCTAGGCACTTCATCTTTCTAGTTTGTGCTTCTTTACTGTGTGTGGCAGGGCTGTAGGAAATAATAAGTTTTTTTACGAGCTATGATGCACCTTGTCACCAAAAATGAAATAAGAAATTTTACAAGCTATGATGTACTTGCTGTGTGCATGAGTAGTTTATGCGTGTTTAGGCTGAAACTGACATTTTGATCCGGAATTTAGTATTCGAGCTGGTGGTGTTGGAGTGAATCTTCAAGCTGCTGATACTGTGATCATATTCGACACCGACTGGAATCCACAGGCACTATACACATTTCTGTTCCTTGATTTGTTTGTCTGGATGATCGTGTAGTGGGGATTCAAAGCTGGTTATTTATTCATTTATTTGTGTTTTTGGCATATTACCAGGTTGATCTGCAAGCACAGGCAAGGGCTCATAGAATTGGCCAGAAGAGAGAGGTGCTTGTTCTTCGATTTGAAACTGTAAGTAATTTTGCTTTCGGTTATGTCGTCACATTACCTTCTGGATTATAAGTTTGCTCATTGTTCTAGAGGTTTGTGCTTTATATTATATTGGTAGTACACAATATTTGGCACAAACCGTCGATAGTGTTGTAAAAATTGTTGATGAGCTCTCTCAGACACTGGTGATGCCACATAGTTGTACTTCTATTCCTAATCTAGATGAGTAATGCTGTGCTGCTTTATTCTCTGCATTAACTTGGCCAAGGTGGATAATTTTTCTTGACAAATATCGATTTTGTTCTCATGTATGCTTGCTGATTGCTTCATTGCCAATATTTTAAACATTTTTTCTGCTCAAATTATCTAATATCTTGAACGTTCTACTCTTAATTGCCCAAACTTCTATTCTTAACTAATTGCATTGGCTTAAGTATGTTTAAACCTTGATAATGATACTGATTTTGAAAACCTTTAGCCATTCCAGACTTGTTTGTAATCTCCTTGTGGCATATCTTTGGCCTTTTTTCTTCTCTTTTCTTTTACTTTTACCCTTTCCTCTTTGGCATTTATTTTATACATGCTTTAAAGCAGTAGAGCAGATCTGTCTAAGGCAAACTTCAACATTTGTCACTTGGAATATTGCAACATAGATGTCCGTTAAGATGCTGGATAAAACTGGTTAATATTTTGTGGCCCAATCAATTGTGGCCATAAGACTCTTGATTTTGAACTCCATAGGCCTAACAAGTTTCTACTAATTCTTGGTTGTTCTTTTTCTTAATAAGCTAAGGTTTTATTCATTTAAAAAAACGAGAGTAGTATAATTGAAGTATACAGGTATACATAATGAGAGGAGGGAGAGAAAAGAGAATTGGAGTCCTTGAAAGTAAAACTAGAGAGACATAGGTTGGCTGCTATCCATTGGTAGAATCCATTGAAGAAGTTTACGCCTTTGATGGTCCTTCACTTATCTTCAAAGCTTTTGTCATTTCTTTCCTTCTGTATATACCACATCAAGCAAGCTAAGATCATTTTCAATGTCTGACTATGCTGAATATCAAAATTGTATTTACCTATAAAAAAAAAAAATGTTGATGCTGCTTAATAGTGGAGTAATAGATGATCTATGGAGTCCCCATGCCGTAGCATTCCTCTTAGTTTTCTTTTTTCTTTTTTTTTTTTTAAAAAATAAGTAAAATAAAATTTTATGAAAACAATTAAATAGGCATAGCCCAAGTACACACGAAACATACAACAGAGAACACCCAGTTACAAGTTAGGAGCTAGAAAGTGATACAAAAAAGTCATGTAAGCTGGCTCTGTTAAAAACACTGGCTGAAGACCAAAACAATAAAGTACGGAGAAAGGAACTTCTAAGCTCATCCAGGGAGCGTTCACTATCTTCAAAGCTCCACCCATTCCTTTCAAGCTAAATGCAGCACATGAGACAAAGGAATAATTCTCCATACATCAGCAATTTGGGAATTGCCCTGAAGCCGTTTCCAACAAGCAAACAAGTCCACCATCCTTGTAGGTATTGTCAATATTGGTCTGAATACCTCTTTCCATTGATTTCCTTTATTTATATAGAAAAGGGTTACAACCGAGCACCGTGATTCCAGCTTTAGTTGCTGCCGGTTTTACTGTACACATTATCTATTTACACGTTAAGTCTATTTATAGCCAAGCTATTTAGCTGCTATAGAAAGCATCTCTGTAACTATCTAGATATAGAAAATATCTCTGTAACATCCCCCCTCAAATTGATGCTGGTGGATCAAGAAACATCAATTTGTCAACCAAGAACTGATGCCGGTGCCGAGAAAGAGCTTTAGTGAATATGTCTGCAGTTTGACGTTCAGTAGAAATGCGAGGGAGAGTAATCACATGTTTGTTAAAGGATTCACGTATAGAATGGCAATCGACTTCGATATGTTTCGTATGCTCATGGAAGACAAATTAGCGGCGATCTGAATAGTACTAGTATTATCAGCATGAAGAGGAGTGGGATGTAGCTGAGGAAAACCAAGTTCACCCAATAGCCCACGAAGCCATGTGATCTCAGAGCATGCAGAAGACATAGCGCAATACTCAGACTCAGTAGAGGACTTGGAAATTCTGTCTTGCTTCTTACTCTTCCAAGAAATGAGTGCATTGCCTAAGAACATGCACCAGCCAGTAACAGAGCGACGAGTAGCCGCACATCCAACCCAATCAGCATCACTATACCCCACCAACTGTAATGAAGTTTCCTTAGGAAAGAACAACCCACGTGTAGAGGTGCCCTTCAGATATCGGGTAATGCGACGGACAACGGCTATATGAAGATGTCTAGGGGACTGCATAAATTGACTGACCTTTTGTACATCAAAAGAAATGTCAGGACGAGTAATCGTGAAGTAGTTCAAACTCCCAACAACCTGCCGATACAAGGATGGATCTAAGAGAAGCTCGCCTTCCTCCTGACAAAGCTTGAGATTGACCTCCAAAGGAGTAAGAACAAAGTTACCTGATTGGAGACCAGCCAATGAAATCACTTTCTGCGTGTATATGTGCTGGTGTAACAATGTACCAGTCGGAGTAATATGCACTTCAAGGCCAAGAAAGTACTGCAAGGGACCAAGATCTTTCATGTGAAAAGAGGCCTTGAGATGCTGTTGTAATTGCTTAATTAATTCAGTATCAAAGCCAGTAATCACAATGTCATCAACATATATCAGAAGCAATACAATTCCTACATAAGTCTTGCGAAGAAACAGATAGGAATCAAACTGACTCTGAGTAAAGTGAAATGCAAGCAAAGTAGAGCGAAATTTATCAAACCATGCATATGGAGCCTGTTTCAGTCCATACAAAGATCGGCGTAGCCGACAAACCTCTGAGGAAGGTGTAGTAAACCTGCCGGGAGGTGGAGACATATAGATTTCTTCCTTCAAATCCCCATGTAGAAATGCATTCTTCACGTCCATCTGCCGAAGAGACCATCCCTACGATGCAGCAACTGCCAAGATAGTTCGGACAGTAGTCATTTTGGCAATAGGTGCAAATGTCTCTTCATAATCAATACCATACTCCTGCCTGTTCCCAAGGACTACAAGACGGGCCTTATATTGGTCCAGTGAGCCATCAGACCGAAACTTGACTGAGTACACCTATTTACAACCAATACGTTTGACACTAGAGGGACAAGTCACAAGATCCCAAGTGTGATTGTCTTGAAGAGCTTGAATTTCTTCTTGCATGGCCTGCTGCCAACATGCTTGGGTGGCTGCCTAAGTATAAGAGTGAGGAACAGAAACAGTGTTGAGAGTGACAGTAAGCGAGGTATGAGAAAAACCATACCTATCTGGTGGATGTGTAATCCGGGTGGAGCATCGAGGTATAAGAAGCGTAGAATCAGATGGCGGATCAGTGTCTAGAAGGGGCATTGAAGAAAGGGGATGACGTTGATGATACACCATACCTGGTTGAAATTGCTTAATAGAAGAAGACACATCATCAAAAGCGGGAAGAAGAGTAATAGAAGGATCAGAAATAACCTGAGACTGAAAGAAATATTGATTTTCGAAGAAAATCACATTTTGTGAGATTCGGGATTTATTTGCATGAGCATCATAACAAACAAATCATTTCTGGGTAGGAATATATCCTATGAAAGCACACGTAACAGACTGTGCAACAAGCTTGTGACGCTCAACAGGTGGTAGATGAGCAAACAAACACACTCAAATGTATGAAAGGCTTGATATTTAGGAGATATGCCAAATAATCAAAAATAGGGAGAATCATAAACTAGAATAGTAGTTGGCAAACAATTGATCAAATAGATAAGAGTAGATAAAGTTTTTACCCAGAACTTAGAAGGTACAGAAGAATCAATCAACAAAGTACGGACGACATCTAAGAGATGACGATTTTTACTCTCAGCGACTCCATTTTGTTGAGGAGTATAAGGACAAGAACGCTGGGAAATGATCCCCTTTTGCTAAAGAAAAGTTTGAAAAGAATGAGACATGTACTTCCCCCTGAATCGGAGCGTAAAGTTTTGATACAAATATTGAATTGTGTCTCAACAAGCGCAACAAATTTTTGAGAGACAGAAAACACGTCAGCTTTAGAATGGAGAAAATATATCCAGGTGAATCGACTATAAATTATAATCATCGATAAACGTCACAAAATAACGATATTGACCATGAGAAATAACATGACTCACACCCCAAACGTCAGTATGCACGATCTCAAAACAGTTAGAAGCACGACTACCATGTGCAGGAAAAGGTAAAGTTTTACTTTTACCCGGACGACAAGTAGCAAAATCAAAAAATACAGGGGAAGAAGAAAAGGAATCTTTTTTGCCCAAAAAATCATGTTTCATAAGATGAGTCAAGACAACAGAATTAGGATGACTTAATTTCTTATGCCAGATTTCATTAGTATTGGCAGTAGCCGTACAAGCAAGAGAAACAACATTAGGAATAGAAAACTATAAGGGAAATAAACATCCTATTTTAGGCCCCTTCGCGATCATCGTTCCCGACACTTGATCCTGCACAAGACAACCACCACGAGGAAAGTGAACATCACAATTATTATCTACCAATTTTCTAACAGAAATTAAATTGGTAGACAATCCAGGAGAGACAAAAACATTGAAAAATGAAGAGCCTAAATTACCAACAGCAGTAATAGGAAGAGTACTGCCATTAGCAATTTGAATATTTTGCTTGCCTCTATACTTACGAACACCATGGAGACCCGTCGTATTACCAGTCATATGATTAGAAGCGCCCGAATCAACAATCCAAGAAGTTGAGTTAGTACTTGTACCTTGCAGGCCTAAGGCCGTAAAAGTAGACACTCATCTGTTGGACCATTGTTGGTGTGAGAACAGATGAATCAGAGCTTACAGTAGGCGGCGCAGAAGAAGAAGAAGAAGAAGACTAATAGCCTGAAAAGCTTGGGATTGGCGATTCTGAGGCCGTACTCGACAATCTTTGATGATATGGCTCTCTTTCTTGCAGTAGTTGCAAACTTTCTTCGGATAGTTACGAGCAATATTACCGAACTCCTTGCAATTGAAACACTACAACTTGTTCCTCACTCTCCCTTGCGCTGCATAGGCTACATTCACAACCTCAGAAAAGACCTTCTCAGAAGTCATGCCCATTTGAGTGGATAACCGCTGTTCTTCACGCAATAAATCTCCCAAGCAAATATCCAATGAAGGAACCGGATTACGGTTCAATAAACTGGCTCGAACATGCTCAAATTCAGGTCGAAGCTTCATCAAAATTGATCGCATTGACTCTTAGCATGAACCGCTTGAAGAGCCGCGAGAGCCACATTGGGAACCTTAGCATGAACAATGGCAAAATATTCACTCCAAATATTAATAAAACCAGAATAAAATTGCTCAATGGTCAAATTACCTTGTGTAATTGCTAATTTCCAATTCCAATTGGAATTTTCGAGCGTTGTGGTCTTGTTGATAAATGCGATGTAGATAAGCCCATACAGCTTGAGCTGTAGTGAAACACCAAGAATTGGTGACAAGATGGGGCTCAATCGTTCCCAATAGCCAAGAGATCACCTTAGCATCCTTGACCTCCCATTGGGCAAATTCTTTTTCATTAGTGGGAACTTGAACAGAACTATCAATATAATTTGATAATTCTTGCCCTTTCAAGAACATTTTAAATTGAAATTCCCAAGTAGGAAAATTCTTTCTAGTAAAACGAACAATAGTATTTTCCGTAGACATGATGAAAGTTACGTAAAACAAAATCAGCCCAAGCAGTCAAAAAACAACAGCAAGCCCAAAGCAAATCAGGTCCAACTCCAAGTGAAAGAGAGGCCCAAACACGCAATGCAAATAATAGAAGCCCACGGACACAGAAGAATTAGGCCCACGGACACACAATAAAAAGGCCCAAGTAACACAATAAGATACCTGCCTAGCTCAAAGTATTGATACATGCCCAACTCAAAGTATTGGCAAACGAAAATGTCGAGATCACGCGGAGACGAATGTGCACCCAACACCGACGTCAACAGAAGTTGCCGGCCACCTCGCAACCACCACAGAACCTGCCGTCTGCCACAGAGGGAGTCGACGTGCCCACAGCAACCCAGCCACCACACAGCAAGCACCGAAAGAGAGAATAACTGCCCAGAAACACTACTCAACCACCACAAAGAGGGTCGAACACTCAACCACCACAGAAAACGCCGAACACCACCACAGAGGAGGTCGACTGCCACAGAACAGTAAACCCACAACGTGGGTCACCATAGAAAAGACCGGCACACCAAGAGCAAGATGAACTTGTCGAAACAGAGGAATAAGAAAAAATTCTTCCTGTTGCACACAAAGGATTAAGACCACAAAGAGGAATATCAGAGTAGGGGCTCCGATACCTGTCAATATTGGTCTGAATACCTCTTTCCATTGTTTTCCTTCATTTATATAGAAAAGGGTTACAACCGAGCATCGTGATTCCAGCTTTAGTTGCTGCCGGTTTTACTGTACATGTTATCTATGTACACGTTAAGTCTATTTATAGCCAAACTATTTATCTGCTATAGAAAGCATCTCTGTAACTCTCTAGATATAGAAAATATCTCTGTAATAGGTATCACCCATTCAAGTCTGTTCCTATTAAAGATCTTAGCCCATAACATCCTTGCCAGCTTACATTGAAGTAAAAGATGATCCACAGATTCACCACTCACACATGTAGCACCAACCCATCACAATGAGTGCTTTCTCAAGTTGTCCATAGTCAATATTTTCCCAAGAGATTCAATCCAACCAAAGAAAGCAATTTAGGTGGCCCCTGACTTCTCCAAATGCACTTCCAGGGAAATGAAATATGATTTTGACATGACAAAGCCTTGTACAAAGATCGCACAGTGAATTTCCCATTCCCGGTATTCATCCAAAGCATCCTATCCTTCTCAATACTACCAATGTTCGAAGCATACATTAAACATGAAAATTCATAAATAACTTCAATTTCCCAATCATGGGCAGCTCCAAGAAAATGAATATTTCAATGTGAGGATCCACTAGAGCTGTTCAAAAGATCCGAGACCGATGCCTCCTGATCAAGAGCCATCCAAAAAAGAGAAGGAAACACAATCTTGAGGGCAGAATTACCAAACCAAGTATTATGCCAAAATCTGACCCTATATCCGCTAATAAAATCAGCAAATACCTCCCAAGTCCCATCCATTTCTAATATTCTTCCATAGATCTATGTCATGCGCACCCCACGCCATTAGAACACCAACCCCCACAAGCTCCCATACTTCAATTCAATAATAGCCCTCCACAAAGAATCCCCTTTCTGATGGTAATGCCAAAGCCTTTCCCAAGAAGTGCCTTATTAAAGATCCTCATATTTCAAACCCCCAATCCTCCACTTGAAATCGGAGAGCATACCTTATTCCACTTAACCAAATGGAACTTATTCTCCTCTCCAATTCCTCCCCACAAGAAAGCTTGAAAAATCTTCTCAATCCGATTAGCCACACCTGTAGGTAAGGGAAATAGAGATAGAAAATATGTGGGAAGAGTAGAAAGGGTGCTCTTGATTAATGTGGTGCTTCCCTCTTTTGGCATGTACATCCTTTTCCATTTTGCCAACCTCTTCTCAATCTTTCTGAGTGTCACTGTCCAAACAAAGAACGTCACTATCTAGGAGTTGCTCCCCCAAATGGTCTTCCATGAAAAGCATTGTTGTTGTAGGGTACTCATGCATTATAAAATGACTTGGTGATCATTTTGTTTTGAGTTTGAAAGCTTGAAAAGTACTTTTAACAGTTTAAAAACTCTTTTGAATAAAATCAGTATGTTTGGTGAAGTGTTTGTAACCAATCTTTTGATAGCCAATCTTCCTTCAGAGATTGGGCAGCACACTTTGGGCCAATTCATTATGTGAAATATTGCCGCCTTCCCTTTGCCTCATAAGGAATTCTTTTATAGCTTCTTAATGCGGTTGGCAACACCTTCGACTAGGGGGAATAAGGATAAAGTACGTGGACAGATTTGAAGGGTAGTCTTTATCATGATCACTTTACCTCCCGTAGACAAATACAGTCTCTTCCATCCTACCAATCAAATGTCTCCACAATGCCCTCCTATATCAACTTTGCCTTAAAGTTAGCTCCAATTGTAGGCCTTGATTCAACTCTGCTACCCGCCCTATGCGGGCAGGCAGCCAGGCCTTCCCCCTCAGCCTGAGTGGGGTTCCCCTTTTTTCCCTGTTGCCCTGGCCTAGTCTTGGATAAGTGGGTGGCCCCGTTTGATTGCCGAGCAAGCAGATTTTCTAGCTCATTGTTTGTTAATCCGCCAAACTACATAGATCTCCAAATCAACAAATCCAAGCTTACAATCCACATATACCATCACAATACATATATTCATAAAAAACATAGATCCAATGAAATATACAAAGAACATGCAAAAAATAACATCTGATCCACCCACGGCCATGGCGTGGTTGTGGGTCATGGAGAATAAAAAAAAAAGAAGAGGAAGAGATGAAGAAGAAAAGGAAGAAGGGATGAAGCAGAAGAGAAGAAGAAGAGTTCGTTGGGTTAGAGAGAGAGAGAAGAGAGGCCGTTGAAAAAATGCGAGGGTAGATAGGGAAAACTAGGGTTTTTTTCCATATATGCTGGAATTAGGTGGGTGTAGGTGAAAATCAGGGCAGGTGGGTACCCTACTTGCCCCCTGCCCTTTATTTTAATATAAGGGTCTGCTTGCAGCTTGGTACCATGTGGGTGCGGATGGATGGGTCAGACAGGCTAAATATGGGAGCTCACCTAGCACGCCTATAGGCCATGTTGTCAACATCTCCACACTACCAACTAATAGTAACTCTTAACAAGACATGTTTGGGTAATGAGATGAGAATTCTGTAAATAGTAGTGAAATTGTTTGAGTTAAGATGTTTTATTGGGTTTTGAAAAATGAAAGAAAAAGTTGAATAAAAATATTATAAAGTTAAATTATTTGAATATAATTTTTTAATATAATTTTTGTTTTAAAATTTGAGAAAGTTGTATTGTTTTTTTGTTTTGTTTGGAAGTTTGTGAAAGTTGTAATGTTTAGATGAAAAAGTTGAAGATTTGAATTTTTCTTTTTGATGATGGGAAAACCACCCCACGGCAGAGCCCTTATTACTCACCCATGGAACCTAAACCCCCGGTGAGACTAGCATAGCAACCCACCGCCATGACCTCCCACTTAAATCGTAGTTTGATCCTTAGGGTGAATCGTGTGAGATGGGATTCATGCACACAAGTTCGCCTTACCTCTTGAGCTACCCACGGGTGGGTAAAACTAAGAATGATTAGAGAAATTGAAAAGTGTTTTGTATTTGAGTGATGTTTGGAAAAGAAATTATGTTAAGTCTTGAGATGAGATGAGATGTTCTCAACTCATCTCACTTCCCAAACATGGCCTTAGCCAAGCCGACCTTAAAACTTGAGATTGCTTCAAATCACAAAAACCCTCGTTAGGTCTTTCTTCACCAACGCGGGACAAGCTTGGAAAATAGACATGGAGTAGCCATATGGGCCTTGAGCTTTGTCCCCGTTCATTTTTTTTATTCTCGGCGTCCCCATTCATTTATTTGCCTATCTCCCTAGCTTTACTTTTTTAAAGGGCCTTTCCAACGGATTTGCCTCCCAATGCTTTGGAAACCAAGCCATACAACTTTTTGATAGGTAAAAAAAGAAGCCAAGCCATAAAACTTACGTCTCTAGTTTTGTGTGCAATCTCTGGAACTTTTTTTTTTTTTTTGATTGGCACCGGGTGTCCAAGAGCAAAATCCCGACTAATCCCAGGGGTGGACAAGCCCTCAACTAGGAGTTCCCGCAAGTGCACCTCGGGTAATTCAAGGGAAGTTCCTCCAGTCCGATGGCGCTTAGAAATTGTTTGCACCTAAGATTATTTTGACCTTAGACCTGGAGGGAGCATACTACCAAGACTTAGGCCTTTACCACTTGAGCCAACCCCTAGGGGTTAATCTCTTGTAGAACTGTACTATGTGATTACTAGCTCTCGGTGATTGGCTAGATCTATTCCATTCACACTCAAGATGTCTATGGATTTAGTTTGTCTATGTTAATTGGCCAGCATTCAAGAACTTTGTACCCCTGTCACTATCCCTCAACCACAGGGCATGTGTCTAACAAATGTCCTCCAGAAGGGCAAGCCCCCCTCCTTATTGCTAGTGAATTCTTTGGGCTTTCGTCAGCCTCTAATGCCCTTCCCTCTTCAATTGCTTCAAGAGTTCTAAGTTCATCTAGAAAAGCTTCTTCTGTCTCCACATTACCTAAGACTTGCTCTTTCCAAACTTTCATCTCGGCTTTTAAAGCTTTGAGTTGGTGGTTCAAGACATAACTTTGTGTACCTTGAAAATGGTATGAAGCTACCTCTTTTGCCATCTCCACAAAGCCCCCTAAGATTTTAGCCAACTTTTTTCAGACTTGAAGTACCCTTAAAAATGCTTGCTATCCAGTAGGATGGGAAAGTGGTTTGAGTCAAGTCTAGGAAATCTTCTAAAAATCTTTCCCAGCCATGGCATATGACTGTTGCCATCATGTGCCCCAGCAGAGCATTGGCATACATCTATCGTCCAGCCACCCTGAATAGAGTTGCTATCGTAGCCCTTTTCGAGACCTGCTGCTGAAATTGTCAACTGTAACACCCCAAGGGAGGCCCGAGCCACATATGGGCCTACACTCCAAAAGAACTAGTTGATGGTACAATTGTAGCCATATTTTCACTATTATAAAGAGCAAGAACTTCTCATTCTCAAGTAATGTGGGATGCACACCACCTACACTTATTAATCAGTATGGAGTATCACATCAACCCACCATGAAGCTTCCATGGCAACTCAATACCTTGACATAGAGCCTAGGAACAAGTTGAAAAAGACTGCTACCTTTTTTGGTGCCTCACCAATTCTCTCCATCCCTTGTAGCTCTTCCATCTGGTATGGCGATAAAGCCACTCTGGCCACCTCTGTTATCTGTGACAGCCAAATACCTGCCTCATTTGTTGGAACAACTTTGGGCAATAAAGAGTGTCTCTCCTACTCTAGTAGACTTCATAGAATCTTCTCTTGTATTAGGATAAGGGGATTCATGGTTGATGGTAACCAAAAAAGGCCCTTCCCCTCCGAGGCTCTGACAACAAGTGAATTTGCTCCATGGTCCACTCGTTCATACACAATGCTAAAATTGTTTCCCCTACCAAATAATCGAATACCTTCAACTTGATGGTAACCCATTTCAAGTGCTTGATATGTGAATACAAACTCCCAGTCAACGACACCAAAGGAGAATGACTTAGAGAATGAGTTGGTTCTGCTAGTGAGAGTCACCGGGAAGAACCATCAGTGAGAGAGTTGTTTTTCTGTTTTCAATAGAACGTCATGCATAGCCAACGCTTGTGCATATGTCCCCGTGTACTTGGGCTCTTGCCTATTCTTATGACGAATAAGATCTTATTTACCGATTAAAAAAAGGTGTTTTTTCTGCTTAACAATTGGGCTTCTAGTTTGTGGTCCTTTCCACCTCTCCTGGTTGTTCTGCTGTGTTAATAATTTCCCTTTTTGTTTTGGTTTTTGGATAATTGGACTACATAAATGTGGAACTAAATTAACTAAATTATTCAATATTTAGATCCATGGTTTTTCAAGTTCCTTGTAGTATATGTTATGTTTTTCCTAAATTATATTGAAGAGTTTTGCTACATGCAAGCCAGTGTGTAAACACACCACTTGCTGTGGGGCCTATTACAATTTTAAAAAGGTCAAAGCGCCAATATTTTTTATGATAGCTAATGTGGATGCCTTCCACATCAGCAGTGTTTTGGGTGTATCAATAAAGAGTCCTACAAATAGATTTTTTTTTTTAATATATATATATATTATATATATATATTGAAAGATCACATTTTTTTGTGACAAGGTCCAAACTGTTGAAGAACAAGTCAGAGCTGCAGCTGAGCACAAGCTGGGAGTTGCGAATCAAAGCATTACCGCTGGTTTCTTTGACAACAATACAAGGTTAACTAGGATATTTGTTAAGCTGAAGTTTGCAGCATATATTTCCAACTAGTTCTGTAGTTTTCATGACAAATTCTTTATCACAGTGCTGAAGATCGGAGAGAGTACTTGGAATCCCTCCTGCGGGAGTGTAAGAAAGAGGAAGCTGCACCTGTACTAGATGATGATGCCCTAAATGATATCATAGCCCGCAGGTTTATCTTATTTGTAGTTATGCAATAGTTCTGTCTGCACTCAATTTAAATGCCTGGATATTTATGAGACTGCAGAAGCCGTTATTTGTGTCTTAGCATTATTGTGGAACATGTCCACCATGGTTAAAAACAACAGTCAGGGAGTTAATGTGAATAGATGAGTGCATATTTCCCATTATTCGGTTACCTAATAAAAGAAACAAACGCTATCAACAATTCCTGACTGTTTTTTTTTTATAAGTAAAAATTTTATTCATCAAATGCAATAGGTGAAGCCCATGTACACAGGATGTATACAAAAAAAACGCCTAAATACAATCTAATACTAGAAAAAGGAGGACAAAAACTCATGGACAGCCCCTCCATTAAGTACAATAGCTGAAAACCAACTAAACAAGGAACACAAAAAATTTCCAGAGTTCTTCAACATTGTGTTCCCTATTAGTAAAACACCTCTCATTTCTTTCCAACCAAATGCACCACATAATGCACAAAGGAATCATCTTCCACGCAGCTGCCACTTGAGAGCAAGAATGAAGTCTAGTCCAACATGCGAGTAAATCTACCTCTGATTTTGGCATAACCCAGGGTATTTAGCCATCTACTGTGTTTGGGCTTATACACTGTTTAGTAACAAGTCACCATGTTCCATTATAGAAATTTGTAGCACATCAAATCGGTTAGGTAATTTTGCAACTGGAAAGGATTATTGCTTTGGATTCAAATTGTGATGGGCTTAAATAATAATCTGTTTGACTGTTTTTATGTCATTGTTCTTCATCACTGTGCTTTTGCATAATGCCGTGACTTTCTTTTCCAGCTTTTGAGATTATGATAGCCTTACATTTGGTTTGTTTAAATTGTCACTATGTCTTCCCTTCCTGAGAACCCCCCTTCCCTGCATTTTTGAAATCCTAACTTTATAGCCTACAATTCATGACTATCTTGTGTTGGCAGTGAATCAGAGATTGATGTATTTGAATCAGTTGACAAACAAAGGCGGGAGCAAGAGATGGTATGCATGCATGCATATGTACTAAGGCTGCCTCTGTTGTTGATTTTTGGCTGTTTAAATATCCTTGAATAATTGAATTGCTGCTTGTTTAATGAAGTGACTTACAAGAACTTCAAATCTCTGCAGGCGACATGGAAGAAATTGGTATCTGGACAGGGGATGGATGCTTCTGATCCTTTACCTCTCCCGCCTGCTCGCCTTGTTACAGATGACGACTTGAAAGAATTTTGTGAAGCAATGAAGATATTTGAAGTGCCAAAGGCTGGGGTAGTATCTAACGTCGGGGTAAAGCGGAAGAGTGGTTATCTTGGTGGCCTTGATACTCAACATTATGGACGGGGCAAACGGGCTAGAGAGGTTTGTCGATCATGTGTTTACTGTAGTTTCCTGCTATATGCTAGTATGTACATGTATATATAGACTATTGTGTCCCTTTGAATGGATTGGGAATTTTCATTTTTCTGAAATTGGTATTTTTGTAGGTGCGTTCTTATGAAGAGCAATGGACTGAAGAGGAATTTGAGAAGATTTGTAAGGTTGAATCCCCTGAATCTCCCAAACCAAACGAAGAAGGGATGCAGACAAAGTTTGCAACAGATTCTAGTAGGTCTGTGGGGGCTGTTATTAGCTTTGAACCTCATGTTCCAACCCCACCGCCCCCCCCACCGCCCCCCCCACCACCATCCGGGGAGCCTCCCATTTTGCAGCAGAGCAAAGAGGTAACACTGCCTTCAAAACGGGGCCGAGGAAGGCCGAAAAGAGCAACATTGGATAAGTTGCCAGCTGCCATGGTTCCTTTAGCACCTCCTGGGCCTGTCGAAATGACAAATACAACATCAGGTTCTGATTTGTTACCTGGTTCTACTATAGGGGATGGTACAAGTGGAACCATGCATCATATTGGTGTAGGGATTACACCTAGCTCTCAGCCTGCGACTGTTTTACCTCCTGTTACTCCTGGCTCTGAACCAACTGTTGCTTCCCCTTCTGTATCCATTCAAGTAAAAGGACAAGGTCGGAAAACTCAAAGTGGAGTCGAAGCCCACCGGCGTAGGGGAAAGAAACCAGGGCTGGTAACACCTGCCGTGCCTGATGGTTTAGTTGGTCCTGATCCAAGACTAAATGAGCAATCACAAATTCAAGCCCTAAATCCATCTGGGAGTCAAGCCATTGCCATGAGTGGAAATATATCTGACCATACTTCAGATTCTTTGCCTGGTTCTGCTGCCTTAACATGTCCCGCTGGAACTGATCACCATTCTGATGTGGGGATTGCTTTAAATTCTCAGGCAATCCCCCCCTTGCCTTCTGCTTCTTTGGTTTCTCAATCCTCCCCACCTTGTCCTTCTGTACCCATGCAAATTAGAGCTCAAAGCCAAAAGACTCCAAGTGGAGTAGGAGTGCCTCGGCGTAGGGGGAGGAAACCAGCAATGGTTTCACCTGCAGTTTCAGGTGTGTTGGCTGGCCAGGATTCAAAACCAAATGCACATTCACAGGATAAATCTGGTTATTCAGAGCTTATTAAGAAAGAGAATAATGCTCATGAAACAACAACTGTTGTCCAGGAGCAAACATGTCATCCACCTGATGGTGTTTCTGGTCAGGATAAAAAATTAATTGAACAGCTGGATAATTTTGCCCAAGCCAAGCAGATAACAGGTTCATCAACAATGCAAGAAAATGCTGCCAGATTGCCAGGTAAGTACTATGCATTTTTAAATGTTGATGAAATTTTTACATCACATATAGTGAAGGATGACTTATTGGCTTGAGAAATTGAAGGATGTTAAATTTGTGCAGGGAATGCCTCGGGGAAAACACAAAATACTGGTGTGTGTGAGAAGCAACCTGTGCCAGTTGAGGTTTTGTCTGAAAATGTTTTGTCAAAACCAAAACTTAGTGAGCTTTGGAATAGCCCAGGTGGGGTTGTTCCAAGTGTAACTGTATCAAGTAATACTGTTGTTGAGACAATAAAAAGCTATAGTTCAGAGGAGAAAAGCCACCCGGTGGTGTCAGCTTCAAATGCTGCAGCTCCAGTTTTTGGTCTTCCAGCTGATTCCTTCTCTAGCTCTCCTTCCATGGAAGGCCTCAGTATGACAGTGCCTAATGTTGCTGCCAAGATTGCTCCTAATCCTGAGTCAACTGCTTCTTATGCTTATGTTGCCCCAGCCTCTCAATCTATCCCCCCTTGCCCTTCTGAACCTATGCAAATCAAAAGGCAAGGTCGTAAGACTCCAGCCAGAGTAGAGGCAACCCGGCGTAGAGGAAAGAAACATTCTCTAGCAGCACCTGCAGTTCCTGATGGTTCGCTTGGTCAGGATCAAAAATCAAGTCTGCAATCACAGAATAGAGCTGGGGATTCGATGGGGACTAAAGCCATTTCCCTGAGAGGTAAGCAGGGAACTGATGTGCAGGAACCAAGCGTTGTTATTCAAGCTCCAACATGTGAAGTCCATTCACCTGGAGGTTTAACTGTTCATGATCCAAAAAGAAAAGAGCGATCAGCCAATGCTACCCAAAATAAGCAGCCAACCAGCTCATCAGCAAAGCTTGACAGTGGTTCTGGGACTTCAGATAAGACGTCTGCCTTAGGTCGAATTCAGACTGCTAATGTGAATGATGTTGCTCGTGTGATGAAGGAGGTTTTTTCAGGAACTTGCTCTCCAAAAACTCGAATTGTCGAGTCATTTGGAAGTGAAGGGAGGGATCCCCCAAAATTAGCTGTATCAAGTAAAACCTCAGTGGAGGTAACCAAAATTGAGAGGTCGGAGGATAAAGCATGTTCAGCTTTGCCAACCATGGAAAAAACACCTCCAGCTTTTGTTGAAGAGCAATTGGAGACTAAAGCTGAGGGGAAAGTCGAAGATGACAAGGCTTCTGTTGTGAGTGAGAGCCTTGTTCCCATGACCAATGAAGACCAACCTCAGAACAATTATGCTTCTAGCTCCATTGGTGAGGTGGAAGCTTCAGGACAGATTTCTAATGAAAACTCAACTTCGCCAAATAAAACAGAGAGCATTTGTGCGGCTCCTCTCAATGCTGGCCAAAAGAATGTTGATGCTTGCCTGAGAACACCTCAGGATGGTGATCTTCCTGGATTTAGCACTGGGGCCTCTAGCGATCAGGTGTATTCATCTTCGATATGTCCAGTTGAGGTGGAGCCTCCTGTTGCATTTGATAATGATTCTACTGAAAAAACAGGGTCTTCTGATGATATTAACTGCCCCGAAGGTCTTGGAGTTTTAGGAAAATCTGATGATGCTGGTAATCATCTTAGAGGCACCTCACCTATTTTGGAAACTCCAGATAACTCAGGCTTAGTGGTGGCTGCTGATGTGGTTGAGACTGAGATTGGTTCTGGGAACAAAACTGAGAGTGCTGTTGAAGAATCTTCTCCTTGTGATGTCAGAAGCATTGAGTGTACCACGAGTCCCATAACAGCTGATGATATTGGTGATCATTCCAGTGTGGTGGAGCATCCTGGTGTAACCAAGGGTAATTCTGAAAACAGTGCAGACCCTTCTCCAAAAGAGTCTCCCAAATCTTCTCCTCTAGACATTAAAAGTCTTCAAGGTTGCACACAACTTCCTTTAAGTCAAGAATATTCTGATGTTAATAATTTTAATGTGAGTGTTTCTGATAAGTTCAACTTGCCTTCTGTTGAAGCTAAAGCTACTGAATGCTCTGGTGGAGCTATTGTAGAGGGCTTGAAACTTCCCCAAAAAGATATTAATGCTGGAGATGTTCAGGAACCAGTTGGCACTGCATCAGGTTATGGTACTCCAAAATCAGATCAGACTCCCTCTGACAAGGGCCAAACAAGTGTTCCATGTGGTGTTGGTGAAGATGAAGGGGAAGTTAGGTTGGAGACTGTGCACTCAGTGGTTACATCTGCTAATGCTAATGATGTTCCGTTGCCGCCAGAAATTCAAAGTTCTGGGGCTGACTGTGCTGGGATTTGCAATATGGAAGTGGACCTAACTGAGGGTTTGTCTGAGCAGGATCCAATTAGCACCTTAGCACTACCGGAGGATTCAGAATGTCCTGAAGCTGAGATGAGTGATGCAACTGACGCATCTCAGGTTAGTGTGACTGCCTAATTTAGCAATATAACAGTTTGAGTCCCTTTAAGTCCCTTTAAAAAACTGGCTAATCATACATCGATTTTGAAAGCCAATGGACTTCTGGATTGACATTACGATTAGAGAAATTATCAAAATGCTTCTTCGATTTTTAAGACAATAGGTGATAGTGCATGTGCACGCACCCACACACCCTCCAAAACACACACCTGCATGCACGCACAACACACACAATTATGCCCACACAGACATAAGTATGTATGTTAGAGAAAGTTCAATATCTTCTCTAATATGATTGCTACTCTTTGTACATATTTTCAAACAAATATATTTTATTTGCAAATGAATAAATAGAGCAAAGAACATTGATTATAATAAACATTATATGCCTTGCAATATCTTTACTGGACTTAAAAAAGATTAATAATATATCAGCCGTGATCCACTCACTTGCCTCCTGAGCAAAGGCTCAAGTATGCTTTTGCCACTTGATAGATTTGTTGTGATCAATATGTACATCTCAGGTTTGTGAGATTTTTCCAGAAAGAAACATATCAGGAAACAGTGATCTGCCCTCATCATTCTTGGTGACTGAGGGAAAGGAGGTTGACACCTATATGAGTCCACTTGGCAGCTCATTTGCTGTGGAGGATTCAAAACAATCCAAACCTACAATGGATGATCAAATGAATGTTCCTCTGGTTTGTGGGACTGCACCGGTGAGCATTTTAGAAGACATGGATCTGCCTCAATGTTCCTCAGCTACAGAGGGTAAAAATATTGAGAGCTCATCTGAGAAGGGTCCAGTTGGTAGCATAATGACAATGGAGGAATCAATTGGTTCTAAACCTGAAAGGGATGATCAAACAGATGCTTTTTTGGATCATGAACTTGTGGCAGGTAACATTTTAGGAAGTGTGGATTTGCCTATTTGTCCATCAGCAACCGAGAGTGAAAATGTTGATGGTTTATCAGAGATGGGTCCTGTTGGCAGCTCAGAAGTAGTGAATGTATCAAAAGGGTTGGAAGCTGAAGAGGCTCAACAAAAAGATGTTTCTGAGCACAGTGGGCTTCTACTTGCAAGTATATCAGAACATGTGGTTCTGCCTTCTGTTCCCTTGGGGGAAGAGGACAAAAAGATCAGCTTTGGCAAGGTTCCAGTTACTAGCTCGGTTCCACTGGAGCAAAGTCATGGTTCCGAAGCTGAAATGGGTGATCAAATAGAGGCATCACAGGCTTGTCTGATTTTTCCAGAAAATACTGTGTCAGAAAACATGGATTTGCCTTCATCTTCTTTAAGAACAGAGAAAGAGGAAACTGAGGGTTTGACTGAGAAGGGTCCAGTTAGCAGCCTGCAAGAATCATTTTGTCCTGAAGCTGAGATGTCTGGTAGAGATGGTGCATCTCAGGTTTGTGGGATTTTGCAAGATATTTATATAAATCAAAACCAAAAATCCTTGAAAATTTTTCCCTACTTCGAACCTTGATCTTGAAAGCCAGTAGGGCTGTCTAAATTACTAGATTAAAGTTATTCTATCGAATCCAACTCAGACCACAAAAAGCATTAACTTTATCGAAGTAGAGGACTAGACCGTTTTAGAGAGTGAAAATCATGCTTACAGTAATTTTACTATGTATTGCTTCCTGTTTTTATGCATTTGGTAATGATTTTCCTTTTTTGAGAAACAATCAACACGCTATTTCTTTTTTGTACGAACTGTCTTTTAAATTTACAAGTGAATCTATTGAGCTACAAATATCCATCTATGATAAAATGCCTTACAGTATTCTAGCTTCAAAAATGGCTTTTGTTACGTGATTTTTTTTAATGATTCTTCTCTGTGATAATCTTGGTATTTATTGTTGTTAGTTACTGCACCCATCCATGACTATAGTCACATCTTGAGCTGAGGCTCGGGTTCCTTTTTGGCACTCACTGATTTGTGCTTACTAACATGTACGTGTCAGGTTTGTGGGACTTTGCCACAAGAAAATATATCAGAAAACATTGATCTGCCTTCATCGTCCATGGCGGAGGAGAAAAAGGTTGAGGACTCCAATATGTGTTCAGTTGGTAGCACAGCAGCCCTGGAGGAGAAAAAGTTTGAGGACTCCAATATGTGTTCAGTTGGTAGCACAGCAGCCCTGGAGGAGAAAAAGGTTGAGGACTCCAATATGTGTTCAGTTGGTAGCACAGCAGCCCTGGAGGAGAAAAAGGTTGAGGACTCCAATATGCGTTCAGTTGGTAGTTCAGCAGCCCTGGAGGAATCAAAAGGATACAAAGCCGAAATGGATGATCAAATTATGGTTTCTCAGGCTTGTGGCATTGTGCCAGGAAAAGCTTCAGAAAACATGGATCTGCCTCATAGTCCCGCTGCAACAGAAGTTGGAAATATTGAGGGCTTATCTGAGAAGGGTCCAGTTGGCAGCTTAGTAGCAGGGGAGGAATCAAATGATCGGATGAATGTATCTCAGGTTCCTGGGATTGTGCATGGAGAAAATATATCTGAAGACAATAATCTGGCTTCATTTTCCAAAGTGACTGAAGAAGAAAAGGTTGAGGACTCCTCTGATATGGCTCCAGTTGCTAGCTCAGTGGCACAGGAGGAAACAAACGGATCTGAAGCTCAGGTTTGTGAGATTGTGCAAGGGGAAAATATGTCAGAAGACATTCATCTGCCTTCATCTTCCATGGTGCCTGAGAAAGAAAATATTGAGAACTCAGAAACAGCTCCATTTTCCCGCTCAGTGGGAGTGGAGGAATCAAAAGTGTCCGAGGCTGTGGTCCGTGGGCTTGTGCCAGAAAATGTTTCAAGAAATTTGGATCTGCCTCAAAGTATCTCAGCAGCAGAGGGTGAAAATACTGAGGACTTATCTGAGAAGGGTCCAATTGGCAGCTTAGTAGCAACTGAGGAAAAAAATGATTCTAAACCTGACATGGTTGATGAAATGGATGCTTCGCCAGTTGATAAAACAGTGCCCAAAAATGTTCCAAAATTTTTGGATCTGCCTAGAAGTATAGCAGCAGCAGCGGGTGAAGATGACAAGGGCTTGTCGGAGAAGGGTCCTCCAATTGGCAGCTTAGTAGCAACTGAGGAAACAAATGATTCTAAACCTGACACCGTCGATGAAATAGATGCTTTGCCGGTTGATAAAACTGTGCCAGAAAATGTTTCAAAAAATATGGGTCTGCCTCCAAGTATCGGAGCAGCAGAGGGTGAAAATAACGAGGGCTTGTCTGAGAAGGGTCCAATTGGCAGCTTAGTAGCAACTGAGGAAACAAATGATTCTAAACCTGATGCGGTCGATGAAATAGATGTTGATAAAACTGTGCCAGAAAATGTTTCAAAAAATTTGGGTCTGCCTCCAAGTATCGGAGCAGCAGAGGGTGAAAATAACGAGGGCTTGTCTGCGAAGGGTCCAATTGGCAGCTTAGTAGCAACTGAGGAAAAAAATGATTCTAAACCTGACACGGTCGATGAAATGGATGCTTTGCCTGTTGATAAAACTGTGCCAGAAAATGTTTCAAAAAATTTGGCTCTGCCTCAAAGTATCGCAGCAGCAGAGGGTGAAAATAACGAGGGCTTGTCTGAGAAGGGTCCAATTGGCTGCTTATTAGCAACTGAGGAAACAAATGATTCTAAACCTGACGCAGTCGATGAAATGGATGCTTCGCCGGTTGATAGAACTGTGCCAGAAAATGTTTCAAAAAATTTGGGTCTGTCTCAAAGTATCGCAGCAGCAGAGCGTGAAAATAACGAGGGCTTGTCTGAGAAGGGTCCAATTGGCTGCTTATTAGGAACTGAGGAAACAAATGATTCTAAACCTGACGTGGTCGATGAAATGGATGCTTCGCCGGTTGATAAAACTGTGCCAGAAAATGTTTCAAAAAATTTGGATCCATCTCAAAGTATCTCAGCCGCAGAGGGTGAAAATAACAAGGGCTTGTCTGAGAAGAGTCCAATTGGCAGCTTAGTAGTAACTGACACGGTCGATGAAATGGATGCTTCTCTGGCTCATAAAACTGTGCCAGACAATGTTTCAGCGAACATGGATTTGCCCGTGTGTTCATCAGCTGCAGAAGGTGAAAAAGTTGAGGACTCATCCAAGAAGGCTCCGGCCGATAGCTCAGAAGAAGTTGTTCTCAACTCATCCAAGAAGGCTCCGGCCGATAGCTTAGAAGAAGTGGATCTCAACTCATCCGGGAAGGCTCCGGCCGATAGCTCAGAAGAAGTGGATAAGTCAAAATTTTCCGAAGCTGATGGGGTATAAATGTAGAATTTCCTTGTACAGTTCTTGCTGTCATTTTCCTGCTGATATCAATTGATTCTGCTCAATCAGACGATATGTAGTTAAGAATTTTGTTGCCCTATATCTAAGTTATCACCTGCTTTCCAGTTATATGTAGATCGAGCATTGATATATATAAAGCAATCTAGCCAAACTCTTCAGGGCATTTACATGTTTTCGCTGTATGTAAAAATTATCTTTTGTCACATGCAAGGAACTGGATTTGCATGCACGTAACATTAAATTGGCCTTGAAGTTGGTCTAATTGATTTCTGAATGATGTTTGCATGTCCATCCCATGTGAACTGTGCTAATTAGGTTGTCAAAGTATACCGACAAAAAGGATCTCACAAA
Organism: Cyclocarya paliurus; assembly: GCA_029856935.1. NCBI lineage: Eukaryota > Viridiplantae > Streptophyta > Magnoliopsida > Fagales > Juglandaceae > Cyclocarya > Cyclocarya paliurus. The sequence continues at coordinate 14,659,437 of CM056954.1, read as the reverse complement.
AGCAAAAAGTCCTTTATTAATTCCATAGTAAGAGGAAGAAGTCGATCTAACTATCTATTACATCCTCAGTATCATTAATTACATCTTCAGTAATTCTATCGTTATCATCTTTATGAAATTCAATCCCTATATGATCCATACTATAGATGACGGTAACCCAAAAAGAATCCGATTAGGAAATGCAAACTGTAAAAAATTGTTGTAAATACAAGAGATTTAAGCATGGTTACATTTTCTCACCCAATGTTTACTTCTCTAAGCCATGATGTTCAAACCAGTCACTATTGAGTTTCATGCTCAAATTGCTTTTGAGTTCAATTCTAGATATAAGATCTCTTAAAGTTACTATCCGATTTTGAAGCACTAAAGTGGAAGAGGGACGTATGAAGTGGATTGTTATTCATATAAATATTCTGTACAATATTAAAGTAGGAATAAATATTATAGGATTAGGCTCCAATATTTAGGTAAGAACTTTGAAGAAACCTGTTCCCCCACCTACTTTTGAAAACTTAACAGAGCAATGAATCCATAAATGCAACAGAAGTTGCTTCACTTTTATTTAGTTAAAAAAGTGCTACAACTATATACAGATCTTACAAAAATAATTTTACAAACTAATATTTTTTGATGTGATACGTTAGATCTACTTTACCATAAAAAATACTTTTATGATAAAGTAGACACGTTAATTTGGAGGATTATTTTTGTGGGATCTTTTTGTTTATACAGTACTTATCAATATAAAATTATTTTTGTCTCACAATGTTAATTATTAACTCAAAGGAATACAAAAATTTTCCTTTGCCTTTGTAAATCATAGCCCCTTCAAACAATAACCAAAACCTCCACCATAAACTTTTGCCGGAGGGAAGGGAGGAGCACCTCCTCCCTCTCCTCTTCCTTAGTCGCTACATAGTAGCTTTTTCCAGTTAGTTTCTTCAGTTTGTTTCATCGGTTTGTTTTTTGTCTTTTATTCCACTAGATCAGGAATGTTTGATCCATCACTTTGCTGCCTTCGGACTGCCACACACACCTCACTATTATGCTTGCTAGCCATCAATCTTCAAAACCCTGATGAAGGAGTTGCCAAACAACTATTGCGTGCGAGTCATGTGATCCGCATACATCACCCAAGTCGTGCAACTTTTTTAAGCTCCGGCGCAGTTTTTGGCCTCCGACCACCACACATGCGACACAATTGGACTCCTCACATCAAGATCCTTTGGATCTTGGTCCCTCTGCCCAACCTCTACCAATGCATGTAGCTTGAACATCTACTTTGTCGTGTGTCTCTTCAATATGCTACCAGCAACTCGGACCATTTGATTCTAGTTATTATGCTATATTTTAACTTTTCCTAACTAAGAATTTAAGAAAAAAGATGTGAAAATCTTCGTCAATGACTCCGAAACAGACATTTGCAATGCCTCTTTCATAGATGTAGATCACAACCGCATTCAGCAAATCCATAAGTTGTATTTTATAATTGCTATTATAGTGGTCCCCTCCTTGGATTGGCTCACCTCTTGTATTCTCTCTTTTAATTTTAACACAAGTTTGTTGAAAAAAAAAAATTGGACAATTGATTCGTATGATATGATTTGAATCCGATTTGAAAATAATGAAATCCAAAACTGCAATACGGATAGTCAAATCGATCCAAAAGCTCAAGTTCAAAGAGTATTGCTATTTATAAGCTCACACATCACATACTAAACACTTTTTTATTTTTTTTCATTTTTTTTTCATTTATTTTATTTTATTTTATTCTTCTTAAAACATTTATATTTTTTTATTCATCATCCATATAATACATATTTAATAAGAGAAATAAATAAAAATAAATAAAAAAAGTTGTAGTGTGTGTGTGTAGGCTTATGAATAGATTTTTTCAAGTTCAAATGCCAACTTAACACGCAAACCAAAATGGAAGGCCTGATAACCACTTCCCACCAAACTCCACTCAACTCATACAGACATACATTCACTCACCAAACCAAACCGCCCGAACGAACGAAGAGTGTTGCGCATTTTGCGCGAGTCAACTCGAGAAAATCAATGGAGTCTAGCAATGTTCTGGTACCACTTACTGTAACTCCTCCTTCTCCATTTGTTCACTCCGTATTCTAAGAAAACGCGCCTGAAAAAAATAAATCTGAATTCTCAACTCAGTCCATTTCCGGCATGTCACTACTCTGCATATTTTGATTTCCAATTGCAAATTTTTCTTAGCATCTAAACTGAATCTTTTATTACTATTTAATTTTTTCCGGATTCGTTCATTCGCCTTTTGTTTTCTTTCCTGTTTGGTTTATTAGGAACTGAACGAAAAGGGATTATTTGGAACCTTCCTACGGAGTTCTTACTTGTTACGAGGTTCCAAGTTTTTCACTTGTTTTCTCTGCAACTGAACAAAGAGCTGAATTTTGAATGGTGGTTGATTACGATTAATTAATTGGTTGGATAGTCTTTCCCCTGGTTGTTACTTCTTTTCATATTTAAGAGGGCATTTTTGCTTTCCCTCGATTCCCAGCAACCAAAATGATCTTCAATGTGCTTAATAAAACGATTTAATATTGATGTCTGAATTTTTCATCAATTTCTTTTGGTCGTTTATATTTAATTTAATTTCAGCTTGCTTCTTCTGCTGCCCTGCAAATGGGAAGTGGAGGGAGGAATAATCCAACTCTAGTCTGTGCTCCTATAATGGCGGAATCGGTGGATAAGATGGTGATTAATATGAACAAGGCGAAACAAGGTGATGCTGACCTTGTAGAGATCCGATTGGATAGTTTGAAGAGCTTCAATCCATCTGATGATCTCAAAACTATTATTAAAGCGTCTCCATTGCCCACTCTATTCACTTACAGGTTTATGACTGGGAATTCTTTTAAGATTGATCTCTTTATGCATTATTTTTGCATGTTAAAATCCATACAATATAAACTTAGTCTAGATAGTCTGAGATATGCAATTTTTCTTTAAAAAGATAGTTTTCATTTTGTTGGAATGATTATGCATGATCCAGAGACAATATAATTTGATCTTGTTACGTAACCTTAATGGTCTCCAGCATAGACCTATCTGATTTTATGTATTTTTCTAGACCAAAATGGGAAGGTGGTCAGTATGATGGTGATGAAAAGAAGCGATTGGATGCCCTTCGATTAGCCATGGAGTTTGGAGCTGATTACATTGATGTTGAGCTCCAGGTTGCTTCCCCATTGAAATGCAAATCAAAACAATTCAAATGGTGGTGTGATTATTTTAGCAGGAGTTAGCGTATGTGATTTAAGCTAATATTTATTCTGGTTAAAACAGAATTCAAAGGTTTTATGCTGTGTATGGAAAACTTAGGTGGTTGAAGGCTTGTGATGGTTTGCATAGAACCCAAGCCTGATACTTCTTGAAGATTTCTTTGAACTTTTTACCTTCATTTTAATGTTTATGAGTTTGTCGTTTCCAAAGTAATCTGTCTGAATTCCATTCCGATGAAAATTTGTATGATGAGCTTCATTACATTATGTACTGGAAACTTCATTGCACTTCTGTCACATTTGACTGTTCTAACACACTGGTCTGTTTCTTAAGTTCTTATCTCTTATTTCCTTTTCTTTAAATACAGAATGTACTTTTTATAACAGATTTAGCACCCTTCATTTGATGGATTGCTCAGTGACAAAAAGAAAAAATCGTGTAAGGTTAGGGAGTTCTAAATGTGGGTGACATGTTAACTTTTGATCTTGAGCAAAAAGTTTGAATGGTTTAACTGATATTTTCTTGCTTTTGAACTCCTACTAGTATATTTTTTGTGAGAAACTTATGTTGAGTACTGGATGTTATGTTATGAACTCAAAGTAAGGAACCAAATTATCAATAAACTTGTCGGATAATTTCTCATGATGCTCTGTTGCAAAGAGGCTACCTATGACCAGGGCTATTTATGAGATATTTAATATTAGAGTTCCTCTATCCTACTTTCATTTTGGAATTTCTACTAGGATTATAAAATATAAATAATCTTCACTTCCGTTATTTCTTTTTGAAGGTTGCCTGTGAGTTCAATGATTCCATTTATGGAAGGAAGCCTGAAAATTTCAAAGTCATTGTATCTTCTCACAATTATCAAGACACTCCATCTGCGGAGGATCTTGGCAACCTTGTAGCAAGAATACAAGCAACTGGTGCTGATATAGTGAAGATTGCAACAACAGCATTGGAGATTGCTGATGTGGCACGCATTTTCCAAATAACTGTGCATTCTCAAGTAAGTAGCATTAATATTATGGCAGTATTTTTTAAATGATAACCTTAGTCCATAATTTTTTTCCATTTTCATTTGGATTCTTTTTGCTCGCTATAAAAAAGGTCCCATTATCTGTCCTTAACTAAAAAACTAATATGTATCCTGTACAAAACCCTTTTTAGATCTCGGCCACCTGGTTTTGTTTATTCCTTGTGTCTACACATGTTCGTAAACTAACAGGGCAATCTATGGTCTAAGGCAAGCTCCCCATGCATATTTCCATTGTTTTAGTTCCGCTATTCTTGGGGTTCTTATTTAGCGGCTGGTCCAAACACAAGGGATGTATGATTCCCAAACTGTAACAAAAAGGATTGTGATCCGTGCATCACTGATCTCCGCCTAACCAGGGCTAGGCTAGTTTCAGTCTAAGCCTATGACAAGTTTATAATAAATGACTCATTGGCTCTTATTTTGGTTGACCTGGTTATCAGGGAAATCTCTATTCATATTGTAAGGCTTGTTCCATCCCACTCCAGAAGTAATTCATTTGTCAGTATGACTAGTGTAAACATTGAAGCTAATTATCCCCTTTTGACCTTTTTCTCTCTTTCTATTGAACTGATCATATGCTACTAGTTTTGACTAGAAATGGCCGAACTTCTTAACATTATCTCTTCCTAGATTCTTCGCATATTTAAAGCTCTTTTGATTTATTTAATTATGGAATTTTCAGGTTCCAATTATAGGAATTGTTATGGGTGAGAGAGGTTTTATGTCGCGGATACTATGCCCAAAATTTGGTGGGTTTCTCACTTTTGGTACCATTGAGTCGGGAATAGTTTCTGCCCCTGGTCAACCAACAATGAAGGATCTTTTACATCTATACAACCTCAGACGGATAGGGCCAGTTACAAAAGTGTTTGGCATAATTGGGAAGCCTGTTCACCACAGCAAATCACCTATTTTATACAATGAAGCATTCAAGTCAGTTTTTTTCAATGGAGTTTATATTCCTCTCTTGGTGGATGACATTGCAAATTTTCTTCAAACTTACTCATCCACAGATTTTGCTGGATTTAGGTCCATTCCTCTTTATGTAGTCTTTGAGTTGATCTATAGCATCTTATTGCATTTTAAGTATGATGTGTTATTGGTCTGCATTCCTCAAGATCACGATTTCTTGAGTTTCGGTGGCCACGAGTTTTGGGAGGGCTGGTTTGCATTTAAGAGTGACAGGGATTTTGTATGATTGTTGTGGTTAAAAGTTTATCCAATGGTTGTATTTGTATATACTGGAAAATCGGTACATGAATCTGCCTGAAATACTTGGAATAAATTGTGATTCTATACTTGAAGCATGAGATAATGTAGCTTCTTTCTAAACACAGTTGTACAATTCCTCACAAGGAGGCCGCTCTAAAGTGCTGTGATGAGGTCGATCCAGTTGCAAAGGTATTAAAATATTCATGCTGCAGGGCTTGTCCGACTTCCAAGCCTACAATCTCTGGCAGCACTGAATTTAATAGAGTATTTGGGGATGCCTTAGCTTTATCTGTTGTTTTTTCTTTTTTCTTTAAGCAATAGTACATGCGTTGTTCACATCTTAAGTTCATTTGACAGTCAATAGGAGCTGTGAATTGCATTATAAGGAGACCCACCGATGGGAAGTTAGTTGGTTACAATACTGATTATGTTGGTGCAATTTCTGCTATTGAAGATGGACTGCGAGGTATCTATCGTGTTTTTTGTGCAAATGAATATGTGTATATTCACAGTCACATAAGCTCCTCTTCTGTCTCCTCCTCTGGTTTAACTTCAGGGTGCTCTGGATGCTGTGCTTTTCATTTTAGGTTCTCATAATAGTAGCAATACTGCTGACTCACCCTTAGCTGGTAAGCTGTTTGTGGTCATTGGTGCTGGAGGTGCTGGCAAGGCGCTTGCTTATGGTGCAAAAGAAAAGGGAGCCAGAGTTGTGATTGCCAATCGCACTTATGGTAAGGTCCAGCTTTAGATTGGTTTTTTAAGTGCCCAGTGTCATATTCATGGCTTTATATTAACCTTGTTATCTGATCCTATAATTAGTGTCATGAACACTTTCACATTTCTGTTTCTTTTCCATCCAAAAACCTTTTGGTGGAAAATCTGTCCTATTGGCTCCTTCATGCTCTCTATAATGGCTTGTGATTGCGTCTGGCATTCATTACAAATATGATTTTCTAAAGCATGGTCTTTTATATGTTTTCACCATGGTTTGCCTTCAAACATAACTGAGGAATTTAGCAGCAATGTTTTTCCTTCTTGATAAAACAACAAATGAAGTGCGAAGATTACATGGTGGAAGGAAAGGTTACTATAATGATTGGAACTTTTCTTGTAGCAGGAAAATGAAAAAAGGAAATGCATACTTTTAATCTTTTCCTACTTAAAAAAAGGGTAGCACTCCTTCATGGTTGTGAAAGAAAACTCTGTTGGTAGTATTGTGATTTGTGTTGTAATACCTCAGATTGTATATAGGAAAGTGGTGAATGGGATCCACATTGCTTAGGAGGTAGAAGTTCAAGCCCCTTATTATGATTTCAAGGGGCTCTAATTATAACCTTGACTAGCCCTTTTGGAGTATAGGCCCATATGTGATTTTGGCTTTCCTCAGCTCAGTCGGCTGTTACAAATGGTATATCAGAGCCAAACCTAACCAGAAATGTGGGACTTGAGCTGTGCCACTGCCACTAATACGATGTTATGGCCGAACAGGGATCTAAGTGGGAAGATTGTAATACCCCAGAGTGGGTATAAAAAAGTGGTGAATGGGATCTAATATTGCTTGGAGGGAGAAGCTCAAACCCTTTATAATGATTCTTAAGAACTCCAACTGTAACCTTGACTAGTCCTTTTGGGGTATGGGCCCAGATGTGGCTCGTACTTTCCTTGGGTTGTTACATGTTTACCTTTGATTATATTTTTTTCCAGTCTTAAAGCTGTACCTAAGCAATCTTTCTCATTCATGACATTTGATCTTCATCTTTTCTCGTTTATCCTGATTGTTGTTAATGTAGGATGCAGCCCCACCCCACCCCCTTTTTCTTTCAGCCCACGGGGCCCTTTTATTGTTCTTTTTTGTTTTTGATAAAATATATATATTGTTCTTACAAATGATTCCGTCCCATTCTTGGTATAGATGTTATTTCTCAGTTCTTTTCTTTCAAGTTTTCATTGTGATTCTTGACGTTGTGTAGTAAGTTAATTTTTTCTCACCGCGATAGGTTTCATTCTGCCTCATAATCTCAAGTACCATTGATAGGGCATTTTCAGAATATATGTGTTTAAGATTCCATTGCATTGAATTTCAATTAACAGCATTTCAGTAATTGCTAGTTTCTTGTAATTGTTTAGGTCTGAAGTTTCTACTATCTACCAGAAATGTTTTTTGATAAGTCACTATCTACCAGAAATGCTTTGTTGCAGTACAATAATTTTTCATTAACTTGTTTTTGTGCTTTAAAATGTTCCTTCCGTTCTATGGCCCTGGCATCCTAAATGCATGCTAAACAGCAAGTATGCCTACATGCCATTATACTTATGTGCTTCTGATTGATAACAGTTAGCAACATGACCCTTTCCTCCCAACCTCCAGAATAACATTGCTGAGTGGGTAATGATTTCAATGGTGATTTCTGATTTATCCATTTATTTGACTTCAAGATCGTGCCAGAGAACTTGCTGATACCATTGGCGGAGATGCTTTATCTCTTGCCGATCTAGATAATTTCCACCCGGAGGATGGTATGATTCTTGCAAACTCAACATCCATTGGAATGCAACCAAAAGTTGATGAAACGCCCATTCCTAAGGTCTGCCTCTCTGCCATGCTGTTTCTGTTATGCATGATCATCCATTCCTTGAATAAGATTTTTTATGCTGATTTTGTCTTTGATAACCCTATCAAAAGATATTAAGAATATCTACTGTTTCATTAGAAGAATGCACTTGTGGTTATATTGTAACATATCCTGGACCTTTCACCTGAAGAACTGCATCTGTTTGGTCACGTGAGATGAAGACCAAAAAAGGGATGGTGTACCTGACCCTTCAGGAGTTTGGTGCACAAGATCGTGTTCATCAGTCAAACTCGGTTTGGGTCACTTTGGTTTTGCAACCAGCAACTGACTGAGGCCACATGTTTCAATTTGAATTTAGAACTGAACTATGGTGTGGAGAAACCAAAATAATAACTTTTGATGCTTGGTGGTTTGGGGTTATTTTGAATATTAACAAAAAAGAAAGAGATAAAAGATAATGATGAATGCTTGAATTACTTTATAAATATTTTTTATAAGTAAATTACTTTATACATATTAGATGATAACATCCTTGTTTTTGGAAGAAGGGATGGATTGCCAGCAATATTGTTCAATTATATATACATTTCCTACTATAATAATTTAAAGAAAAAAATCCACCGACATGAGGTTAAACTTTGGGTTTGAACTCAGGTGGGGTTGTTTTTTCAAATCTTCTTTCCGGGAATTCTAAAAAAGCCCAGATTATTGACCAGGCTCCTCATATAACTGTACGAAGGCAAACCACCAATCAGTTAGGTCTTGATTTTTTTTTATATTATTTTGAGTGAGTTTATGGTCATAACTAGGGTAAGGATATATGCTGAGGTTGTTTTATCTGATGCACTGGCTCAGAAGTTGGCTAATTATGTTCTCAATGTTCAAGGCCCTGACTATTCTTTAGTTATCTGGTTCTCATTTTCCTACTTTGAAACCAGCATGTCAACTATTTGTTACTAAATTCATAATTTCAATTCTTGTAAAGATTTGGATTGTCTTGGGTCTGTTCAGTCCTGAAGTTTTGAAGTATAACAGTAACATTGAAACTGAAAGTAACCTGCTCACGAACTAGTTAGTGGAGAAAAGAAAAGAAGAAAGGCCCTAGTTTAATGGCAGCCACTCAGGGGTAGAGAAAGCTGCCTGAAACAATCTGAAATGTCCTCATGAACAAACCAAATTGGATCAAGGGAAATTGAGTTGATTTATTCCGTGGGATACACCAGACCAAGTTGCACCATGCTATATCATTTTGTATCTGAGAAGCTCATTAGCACTTTGCAGAAAGATTCCGAGCTTTGTATGTTATAAATTTGTAATTACATTCAGAAGCTAGAGAATAATTAGCTTTCTGTCTTTGCAGCATGCTCTGAGATCATACTCATTAGTTTTTGATGCTGTTTACACCCCCAAAATGACTAGACTTTTGAGGGAAGCAGAAGAATCTGGAGCCAAAATTGTTACAGGGTTGGAGATGTTCATAGGACAGGCATATGAGCAGTTTGAGAGGTTCACTGGGTTGCCTGGTAAGTTGATTGTAAATATTCAGCCTGAATTTTCCATCTGTCTCTACTTTATAGGCTATTAGTTGATTTTCCCTTTTCTGGCTTCTTGTTTAATTGTTCACTTGCAGCACCAAAGGAGCTATTTAGAAAAGTTATGGCCAATTACTAGAGGTTTGTGTGTCTACTTCTTACGTGGCTGATTCTATTTTCATATGTTGCTCATTTTTAACATTTTTTTCTTGGATTCTTTGCTTCATGTTGGCCTGTTAAATGTTTCAAGGATATTCATGCGTGCGGCTTACTTTCTCCTTTAACTTGGTGAACAAGGATATTCTGAATTGCTTTGTTGCATGCCAGTTAATGGGTAGGTGTGCCTTCAAGCATCATAAAATGTGTGCTATGATCATCTTTAAGAAGAATTTATGATTGGTCTGTAGCATTGGGTTTCAGACATTTACTTCTCACAAATAATCAACATTGGTTTATTATGCATTGTGATCTTCCTACACTTCTTGTCCATCTGCTTTCAGTAAAATCTCTCTGACAGGCTGATGCATCAGCACTAAGCTCATTGTGCCACTCTTGCTCCCTAAGTTGAATGGTCAGTCTAACTGGAGTACACTCATACACAGTATCTATTGCCAGAAACTAGATATGGGGGAATTCGATGTGGGAGCGTAAGCTCTGTTAGAATAGACACGGCAATTCCATTGGGAAAGTGTTTTTTTCCCCCAGCCTTGGTCTCATGCCTGAGCTATTGAGTCTGCAATTTCCTCAAATTTTTTACTTTTATCGACAGCTTCTCTCTGGTAAATGCCTTAAGTGCTTTGGTTTTATGATGTTTCTGGTTGTCCTCCAAGCCATCTGGCTGTCCAGCATAATGTTACATTCGTTTTTGGAAGTCATTAGGTTTGACAAAAATATTGATGACAAGGACACATGGCATAACCTTTCCTGAGTAATGTCGAGGTGTTTTCGCAAATGAACTCTGTTCTCCTCTAAATAAGGAGTTCTGGTTATCAAAGGTTCGATGAAAAATGACCCTTTTTTGGAATTGCCCATAAGCTGTAGTCAGTCCTGGTAAATGTGAATCTGTAGAATATGAAAGCGCCAGGCCAGCAATCTGAGAAGTCATATTTATGTTCTTGCTGCAAGAGTATTGCTGCTTTTGAACACCATCCTAACAACTAATTCAGCGAGCTAGCGGATAGATTTGACTCAGAAAGACACCTTGCGTTGTCTTTGCTCATTTTTAGTTTTTTTTTGTCATTTTTTTTTTTTTTAGATTTGTCTCAGGAAAAAAAAGGGATAGATTTGAGCTCTCAAAAAAAAAAAAAAAAAACTGTGAAAACGCAAATGCCATTTGGGTGGTATGGGACTTCCTTGTCTCCCATGGCAATTTGCTCTCCTGAACCTGATCCGATTAGGATTTGCCTATCATTATAGATAGAAAAACTAGTTGAAATTTCGAATTCAAAAACCGAGTCCTCATTTCACAAGTAGAATTAATCAGAAAGAGTAATAATACTTACAGTTTTATTTACAATTTTACATATAAGATTCATTTTATCAATTTTTATTTGAATTTCAAATGTCATAATCTTCAACTTAGACACGCCAGCACATATTGTTATGTAAATAAAAATTGTAAGTATAAATACCATATTTCAGTTAGAAAAATTGAATAGAATAGAGTGGGATTGTTACATTCTTACCCTAAGACTAAAATGCAGCAAAAATTGCATATGAAAGCTTATTCTATTTTCTGGGGTTTCTAGAGATAAAAGAGATGCCAATTTGAGGGTCTTTTGGGAACTCAATCATGTGGCGTGCTAGTTCATTACTTCTCTTTAAATTGAAGCGGCAAGATTCAAACCTTCTACGATTGTAATCTATACACTACCTCTCCGGCCGAGACTTTAGTCACCAAGTACTGGTGAGGTACATGGAATGGATGATTTGGATGAAAAATGTATAGAAGACAAGTGACCATGGATAAGTTTTTAAGGTACATTGGTACGGTGCTTGGTTTCTTTTAATTAAGAGTAGTGCTGTAGTTAGGTTTTTAAATATTGTCCTCTTAAGCATTCCCTTGTAATAGCCATAATTGAGAATTCTCTGAAATTTCCTAATTTATAAATGTATCGGATTTATGGGATGGGTCTTCTTTACCTTCAAAGGGGGTTTGAATGAGAATGAACTCATGGGTATGATCTAAAAAAACACATGCTGGCAATTTTAATAAACAGTAGGAGTTTTTGTGTTCCATTTTAGTGAATTACTTCTCTTTTCAGATTCTATTTTCAAGTGTAAAAAGATAATAATATATATTCCTTCACTTCGTACCAAATGGGCATTTGGTCTAGTGGTATGATTCTCGCTTAGGGTGCGAGAGGTCCCGAGTTCAATTCTCGGAATGCCCCGAACTCTTCATTTTTCTTGCAATTTTTTTTCCCATCAGATCTTCAAAGGTTAAAAACTAATAGCTAATAATTTCATTCTTCAATGTTTTTCAAAGGAATATAAAGTCATTTAGGTATTAAAAAAAAAGCCTTAAGAAAAAGGGGCATCCGAGAATCGATCAAAGATTCAAAGGTTTCAAACTAAAAGTCAACAAATATCTTGTTTCAATGTTTTTCGAAGGGAAAACAAATTAGTCCAAATAAAACGAAAGAAAAAGGGGCATTCCGAGAATCGAACTCGGGACCTCTCGCACCCAAAGCGAGAATCATACCACTAGACCAAATGCCCTCTTTGCTGTTGTGGTTCTACATATAATATAAATTCTAATGAAATTTAGGGGTCATTATCATTTTCCTCGGGAATCTCACCACAGATGGAGTCGATTTTCCCTCCAAAATACTCCCTTTGCTTTCCCTCCACTTCTAAACCCTAGCAACTCTCTCTCGAGTATGTTTTCCCATTCGATCTTCATTTTCCGTTGATCTCCCTTGTTCTCGATGATCTTCAGTAACTCCCGAACTTTGTGTTTTTTCAACTCTAGTCTCTAATTTTTATTATCGGCTTTACGGCGTAGCATGGAAAAACAAGGTTCGTTTCTTTGTTTGGGTTTTAACAACATTTGGCTTCTTTTTTTTTTTCCAGGTGAATTGCATGATTCAGAAATGGTTTCGCTTGGGAAGAATGATAGTGAAATTAAACCAATCAAGACGGAGCCAAATGTCAATACTCCCGATATCCAGACCCAGGTCCTTGACAGCCAATTTTCACCTCCTTCATTTTCTGGTACTGGTTTTTAATCTCTATTTCTATTACTTGTGTTAGGGTGATTTTTATAAAGAGTTAAATTTAAATATTTTATCTAATTATATGAAAGAATAATCTAGGAAAGCAATTGGCTTATCAGACTACAGTTGTTATTATGAAAATTTTCAAACCGGTTATGATTAATCAGAGAAAATAATACCAAGGTGACACGGCAATGGTTTTTTTTTTAACTGATGATTGTTTTTCCAAGTTACCTACATACGGTGTTCCTTTAGTATTTTTCTTATAATGATTCAATGCCTATAAAGTTTTCAAAGACTCGAGTTTTCATATCTATAATATTATATGATTACTATTGAGGTATCATATCCTGTCCTGGTCTCTCTTTTTTCCCTCTATTCCAGTTTTTATAAATATGAAAACTTCATTATTTGTAATTAGAAAGGAAAACATTGTTAGCGATAACCTTTTCATATGGAAAAGTAGATGAAAAGTTCGAAGCTGAGGATGCTGATGAGATAAAATATCTCCAAAGCACTTTGCCTTTTGATGATACTGTTCCCATTGAAGATGCATTCGAAACCCAAGAAGTGAATCTAGCGGGGGAAACCCAAGTATTGAATATTGGCGGAGAAACCCAAGTGTTGGATGATCCAGATTATATTGAAGATATGGGCACCCAGATATTAGATGATTTCGATACTCTAGTTGCCAGTGATATTGATGGTGAAGGAACTGAAGAAACTGAAGTTTTTGGTGACGATGAAGAGCAATCAGATGATGAATCAGTTAGAAGTGGCAATGGTCAGTCAGTGGACAGCGAGAAGATTTACACTTCTCTTCATGATAATAGTAATAAGGGATTCGTGGAGCAACTTGATCCTTTACCATATAAAGAGCATAGTACAGGTGAGTCTTCACTAGAAAATTTGACAAGTACAGGCGAGCGTTTGACTGGTTTTAAGTCAATTTTTGGAATACCTTCTTTTGATAATTTTCTTGAAGATCACTTTTGGTATGATTATAGGATTATATGATATTCATCAAATAAATTTTTGGTATGATTATATGTTTTGCATGTGTGTGTGTTTTCAAATCATATTAATGTGCAAAAGCACTGCAGTTTAAGTAAAACTTTCCTTTGCCTCTTCCAAATTGTGTGATGTAGTTATTACTGTACTTGAAAATTAATATTTGTCATTTGTTGTGACATAAAAAAAAAACATTTGTGTTTCATTGTGTATCAGAAACCCATCTTCCAACTGCAACACATGTGCTTGAAGGCAGCCACAAACCAAAAGCTGGTACGTATTTTTTTCTGCAAACTGCACTGCATATTAAAAAACTTTCATATTTATTCAAGACTCCTAGAAATAGCACTTTTTGCTACTTTAAATAAACGGCTGGCAAGATTGATTGTTTCAGGTGACGTCATCACATCCAAATGGATTGCCAGTTTTTGGTGTTCGTTAATCATTTTTTCATCATGTGCTTCTTACTGCTTTCAATGTCTCAGAATTTGATGCCTTAAGATTATCAAATTTTGAAGAAATTTTGTTTCAAGTCTCATTAATCATTTTGTCGTCATCTTCTCTCTTTTTTTGTATAAGTGGAATATCACGATCACCTTTATGTGTATGTTAATTTCCTTATTTGTTTCACAAGTAATCAAGCTATGCGTTTCTGCAAAAGAAATTGGCATTATGCCATCAATAACAATAATTTTGCTTCTGAGTTTTATTTTTTTGGTTGCCGGATTAGTTTACTGTCGTTTGCTTGTCATGTTTTATGTACTGCCGGTCTTCATGTTACTTTTTAACTTTTATTTACTATTGTCGTCATTTCAACTTGTCATGTGAAGATGAATGCTGATTTATTAAGACTACTATGCTCCCTTTTCTCAAACTCGAAACAACTACATTTTTCAAAGCTGGAATCTACCCTTTTATCGTTTTCTTATGCCAACAATTGTAGATGGTGTGTCTTCTCATGCCACTTTAGGGAAGGTTGGAATATGTACTATTTGATCTGATAAATAGATATCTGATTAGAGCTGCAGTGTCAATCCAGTGTTTGGTTTCTTATTCATTTCCCTATTTCTCTCAGGACCTCTACGTTCGGGGTTTACTTCAGTGCGTGTAGCGTCATTGCGGGCATCTGCTCTGGAAATTCACACAGCTTTAGAGGGAATCAACAAGGGATCCTTTTATGTCACAAGTAAGAATCGGTCTTGGGAAGTTGGGGAAGAAGTAGCTCAGGAGCATGAAAAGATGTGTAGGGTTGGTAGTAGAACCGCTAGAAAACTTTTCACTGAGGATTCACATGATGATTACGGAGGACTTCCTCGTAACAGCAATGATGTTGAACGAGAAGGGTTACCTCAGTTGCCTTCTTGTGATGATGGATTGGCAGGATTAAGTTATGTGGACTCTCAAGAACCTGCAGAGTTGTCGCAGGCCAATGCACTGGATTTTGTGGACAGGTTCCTGAAAGACAATTTCAGGGACTTTGAACAAGCTGACCATAGAAAGAAAACTAAGGGTAAATCAAATTCCATCCCAATTGCAAGGGGCCCACAAAGTTTTGCCAAGAAAGCCAATGATAGAAACATGCTTGGAGAAGCAGGGATTTTTGACTGGGATGATAGCCGTGAGGATGAAGGTGGGGGAGATATCTTCTGCAGAATGAAAGAAAAATTCTTTGATACTGGAGGCCAGGGGAGAAGATCTTTTACCCAACCTCGGAAGCCTAAAGGAAGCAGACTAGATGATTATAGGGGCCATGAAGAACATTTAGATTTCAATAATAAAAGAATGGGTTTAGCTCATTTGGATTCAAAATTAATGTCCCAGAGACCAAAAGTGAATGAAAATACAGTGCAAGAAATGAAATTGAAAAACAATCTTGTTAGTGAGTTGGATGAACGATCTAATGACAATCCCTGTGGAGAACAGACTGATACTAATTTCACCAAGACAGGTGTGCCAGAAATGTTAGATGCAGCTTTTGATACACAAATGGCTGCTGAAGCTATTGAAGCCTTGTTCCATGGTGAGGGCATCGGGGGCATAGCTAACCATGATGCTAATGATGCACATCAAGGCATTGAGAAAGACGCAAAGGATCCTTGTAGAGGTTCTCTAGTAGGAACAGGTAGTGTAATTCATTCAAAGAAAACCTCTTGTCGTAAGAGGGTAAGCCTTTCTGATATAGGGGTTGCTTCACAAAAGAAATCTAAGAGCATGAGTGCCAAATTAAGTAAAGAATTGTCAATTTCGTTGGAGAAACATTTTGATAATGTTCAGAAGCAGAGTGGAACTGAACTAGCCAGAACAAAATCGAGGGGAAACTCGATTGCTGAAGAGTTCCATACAGCCAATGGAGTTGGCTTCCCTGGTACTTATAAACCTGTTGCTCATCGAACTAGACAGTCATTGAGTGTAAATAAATTGAAAAAGGCTGAGAATGCATCCGGTGACCATAGGGAAGAGACGAACTCTCTGATGGAGGTAAGTACCCTAGTAGAGAAAAGCAATAGTAGTACAGCCATCCTGCCGTCTAAAGTGTTTAAGGAAAAATCTTCTATGATGGGTTTTAACAAATCTGGAGAAGTTGACAGCACAAAAACAAGTCAACGTAAGCAATTGGCTCCAAAGTTGATAGCTAATAACAATGATTCTAAAATTGATGCATTGAGCCATCCCAGGAGAAGATCTCATCGAAATTTGTCTGGTCAGGAAAATGGATATGATAAACTAGATGGTGCACTTCAACCATCTGCTCGGCCAAAATACATTGGGAAATCTGTATCCAAGCGCAAAAGGTCAAGGGGTGATGCTAAAAGCCCTTTTAATTCAAACATGAAGAGGAAAACACGATCAGGCAATGCCTCTATCTATGGTAAGTCTGGTGATATGGATGGTAAGATTACATCTAAAGATCTAATTGGGGCAAAGGTCGATAAGCGCTTTGACAGAAATACTGATGCAAGTTGCCCCCCATATACTGGAAAGCCAAATGCTAGGTTGGAAGAATCACCAAGAGGGAAATGTAAACCATCTGCTTCAGCATGTACTACTCCTAACCCAGTTAACTGTAAGACATCTGAGCATGCTGCATCACCTGTTTGTATGGGTGATGAATACTTCAAACTGTCATGCAAGGGGAACCTATCAAGACTTAGCCTTCTGAAAGAAATCCGTAGCTTAAGTGCTGCAGGGCCTGAACCTGCTGCTGTCTCAAAAGATTCAAGGACGAGGAGAGAGATGAGTGCTGTTCGAGTCTTGTACAGCCACCACTTGGATGAGGATATAATGAAGCAGCAGAAGAAGGTAGTTCGTGATTTCATCAGTCTAATTTTTAGCAACACGCAAACTGATTTAAACTGTATATTGTCCGGTGTCCTTGTTTCACAGATTCTGGCTCGACTAGGAGTTTCCATTGCATCTTCTATTACGGATGCCACACACTTCATAGCTGATCAATTTGTGCGAACAAGGAATATGTTGGAGGCTATTGCTTCTGGAAAACCAGTAGTGACACATTTATGGCTTGAGAGCTGTGGACAAGCTAGATGTTTCATTGATGAGAAAAACTACATATTGAGGGATGCCAAGAAGGAAAAGGAATTTGCCTTTAGCATGCCACTTTCATTGGCACGTGCATCTCAGCATCCACTTCTGAAGGTATTATTTTCCCGTTTATGCTGGTTTAACAAGATGCATTGGCTACTGATTCATTTTTCTCCATTCTTGATTGGTAACATCTCCATAGGGTCGAAGAGTTTTGATTACCCCAAATACAAAGCCTGGTAAAGAAATCATTTCAAACTTGGTTAAAGCTGTTCAGGGCCAGGTACGGAGTTTTGCAGTTTAAAGATGATTCATATGTTTGTCTTAGTATAATACCAGTAATGTGTTGTACTTGGTTTGATCACTTCCATGGTCATGACTGGAAAGATTCTACTAGTTCATTTGCTGATTATTAAGATATTGAATAGTTTCGTCTTCAAAATGGGGTTCTCTCTTTATTTCTTTCCCTTTTCTGGAATTAAATAGCTCTTGCCCGTAGATATAGATCCTGTATATCTTTTCAATTTTCTCCATTTTAATTTGAGCAGCTAATTGTCAGTGCTTGCATCAACTTTAAATGGATCCACAGATGCATAAGATATATATTATTTTCTTAAATCATTGTTTTGTTAATGATTTCGTGTCAAATGCTCCTCAGGCAGTGGAGAGAACTGGCAGATCTACTCTGAAAGAGGATTACATTCCAGAGGATTTTTTGGTTCTATCTTGTGAAGAAGATTATGCAATCTGTGCACCTTTCCTTGAAAAAGGTAAGCACCAAATTCGCATTATTAGTCTCTAAATAAGCCATTTAATGCACAAACTTCACTAAGATCGGACAACATTGCTTTATATTTGCAGGGGCAGCAGTTTACAGTTCAGAGTTGTTATTGAATGGTATAGTCACTCAGAGGTTGGAGTATGAAAGGTTGGCTCTATTTTTGTTAAAGCCATTGCCTATATGATGTATAAAGTAAATGATTCCTGTATAAATGACTGTTTTTATCAAAGGTAAAAAGATGGTTTAGGCATGAACTTGTCTGTGCCTAAAAGGTGCATGCCGGGGTTTCTAAATAATTTCTAGCATCTTCTATTAAGAACCAAAATTCTGCATGTCTTTTCTACTGGCTGGAGAATGCAAGTAATGGATGGTAAAATCGTATTATTTCATTGATTATGATATTTATGTGATTATTTAATGTTTTTTTTTTCTAACACACTTCATTTCCTGTTAGCAGGCATCGCCTCTTTGCAGACAAGGTTAAAAGAACACGTTCTACGATATGGATCAGAAAGGACGACAATCAGTTCCTTCCTGTGACTAAACACAAATAAGAATCATTTTATTCATTTGTTCCCATGATTTTCCTTCTGATTCTGTTGTGCGTTTGGGCGATTTTGGTAGGTGCCTGCCTATTGATCTTTACATCACACAATGATCTGTACATAGTATTATGAATGGTTCCGACTCTGGGCCTCTCATGTAATCTATTTATTATTCCTTTTTCTTTTATCTCGTCTGGCTTCTTTTAGGGTGTGTTCGTTGTATTAGAAGTTCTTATGGGAATTAATAATACTCTCGGAATTGGAGGAAGTACTGCTTGTTTTATTAAATATTTGGTGTTAGAATTACGATAAGCATCTTATTCCTTTTAAACATTCTATCCTGGAAATATCAATATATAGCTCTCAGTCCCACGCCTGTAGAGTTGGGTTTGGATTTGTAATTACATTGTAGGGGTGAAAACCGACTCTTTCAACGCGATTTTTGGACAAAATCAACACCGATTGATGAGAGAGAAATAGAAATAGCAGTCGACCGTAACCGGTCGATAGGAGAAGAAACACCGGCCGTATTGACTCTGTCTGTTCATGATCAGTTCTTGGTCTCCCTAGCAGCGAGCTTCATATGAGAGAGGAGAGAGTGTGTTGCAGAGGAGGGAGAGAGAGAGAGAGAGAGAGAGCGAGAGAGAGATGATAACTGAATCGGAAAAGAAGAAGAAAGGGAAGAAAACAATCTAATTTCGAGACAATGCCATTTGGTTTCAAGCATTGTTTTATTAAATTTTTTTTAATACGTTATGAATAAAACGATGCTGTTTGGTATAAATGACGTCGCTTCAATTGTGTTTAAAACACAACTACAGGTTTAAAACGACATCATTCAACATGAACTTAAGTAGAACGGCGTTGTTTTGAGTAAAGTATATATAAAAATATATTTTTTTCTTTAATCAGTCGGTACAACGATTTCAACCAGGTTCAAACTAGCGCTAAATCGATATCAATTTTCTTTATTTGCTGTTGCAAGCTTACCGGTTTCTGCCGGTTCCGTGCTCCGGCAGCCAATTTGATCGGTTTCCGGCCGATTTGGACAGTTCCTATACAGCCCTATTACATTGCATATTTAAACTGGTTTTGTATGTAACCCCTTAAAATATGCTTCATCAACGCGTGGAGTGTGGTTGGGATGGCAATTTCTAATAAAAATAGCATTTTTCGAATTCTAGAAAATAAAAAAAAATGTGATATTTTCGTAGGCACGTGCTGGATAATTCTAAAATAACGGGGTTTGGGTAAATCTTGAGTTAAACGGTTTAACAAAAAAGAAATTCGTACACCGATGGTTTGGTAGAAGCTAGCAAGCAGCAGAAAAGATGCAGTGTGTCTTCAACTCTTTTTCTGATCATACCGGGGTGTTGGGAGCAACCTGAGCTCGCCAAGAAAAGTAGTAAATATACATGGAGTTGAGACTCATGGCTATGCCAAAACCTAAAACTGAAGCAACCAGGATCGCATAAATGGCCTTCAAATGGAGCTGCAACAAAGTTTAAGAGGTTTAGTCACCAAGAAAACATGGACCATTAAACATGGCCTATCTTTACTCTTTATTTATTTATTATTATTTTTTGTACGTATTAGACTGTATTCATTTAAAGATAAAATGACAAATTATTCAGGGAGTGTTGCAAGCAAATGATAAAAAAAGATTCACGCTGAAAAGGGATATAATATCTGAGTCAATCCTATTTTCTTATGTTGTGATACCCAAAGAAGTTTTCGATTCTTCCTTTGTAGCACATTTGCATCTTGAGATATTTTCCAACACCCATATGAAACAGTTTATTTCACCTTTCCTTAAGTTTAAAAGTAGAGGTAGCATAACTGGAGCAGTAGCAGGCAATTATATGTTTGCTTTGGCCTGCCCGATTGACGGCAAAGAAAAGTTAGCAGTGGGATTGTACAGAATGATCACCAGCGTTGAATTCACCGGATTAAACTTCAAAAGCAGAATTATATGGAGGATTTGATAACTTGCCAAGGGTTTTCTAGAACCACCACCATCATCTAAGTTTTAGAGCAATGCCACACACCACCAATTTCATAGTTTTTCCAATTAGGGTAACACAAGTTATTTCTTTATATGCAAATTCACAAGTTTGGTACTTTCCTAGAAGAGGAAAGAAAACAGGAGAAAATTTTTTTTGATAGGTGAAAGAACACAGGAGAAAATCATGAAGCACATTCACAAAGATAGCAACTGCATATCAAGGCTGAAATCTAAATTGGAAAGCGTTGCTCACCAAAGTGTAGAAAAGGTGGACGATGATGGCCACAAGTGCAAACTCGAGGGCCGTGTAAGTCCATAT
This sequence comes from Cyclocarya paliurus, assembly GCA_029856935.1. NCBI lineage: Eukaryota > Viridiplantae > Streptophyta > Magnoliopsida > Fagales > Juglandaceae > Cyclocarya > Cyclocarya paliurus. Next base: position 14,638,401 of record CM056954.1, on the reverse strand, counting down.
ATACTCCTTGATTGCTGCAAGTCAATAGAAGCAGACACTAAGAAAACCATAGCTCAAAAAGAAACTAGTAATTTATGACTTCTGAGGTGAACTGTACCAAGGATGACCGCAAAAATAGATGATAGAAGGCCCAGGGTGAAAGCAAATGGTGCTGCAATCACGATAGCTTGAGTCTTCAAATCATGAATCTACAAGATAAGGCACAGGATTAAAATTACTGTGCCTATTATGACAGAATATATCATGGAAAAAAATAATAATAATGGTGACTAGAACCACTTCTATTCCTTTTTACAATCTTTGTACATCTTCATGGATGCTGATTTTGTCTGAACTCTCTCTCTCTCTCTCTCTCCCCCAAAAAAAAAAAAATAGAAAGGCCAGACAAATTTTGGAGCTGATTATGTTTCTTTTCAAGCAAACAGATACCTTAAAATAGGCATAATGAACTACGTGTGTCAAATCTCAGGACAGAACATGCACCCTGCCTTGTAGAGTTTGGTGGCAGAAACAAAGTTTTTGGGCATCACGTTGACCTAAATTAGATTGGATCATATTAACATCATCCAAATGATGCAGAAGCCAATGGAAACAACAATATTTTGTAATGGACTTCTGTCATTGATTGTAATGGGGCTAGTTTTTCATAATTTGCTTGTATCCATCTCTAGTGCATTGTGGTTGCTAGGTGTATTCCGTGTATACCAACTGTGTACTTGGGCTATACCTATTTGTTATAAATAAAGTTTTATTCTTACTCACCAAAAAAATCACCAATATTTTGGGTCTATGTTTAATCTCCTAGCATAATGACCTACCAGTAGCTGCTCAAGAAAGAAAAAATAGCATATTGTGCTGATCAAGACAAGCACTACAAAATCCTGCCAGGCACTGCCAAAATCAAGAATTAAGTTAGACATAAAAATTTAGCAGAAAAATAAAGGAAGGCCAGATTCATGCTAAAGAAAATATTAGTTGCCCAGCAGGGAAACTCTCTCTCTCTAAAAAAACTGAAGTATATTACCTTATCGTTTGTGAATGCAAATTCTGTTGGCCATGCTCCTGCCTGGAATTCCTTTGAAGGGATGTAGGCCCACGAAGCAAAGTGACGGGTAAATTCTGAACCTCTTGCCCACATACTTCACAAGTCTTGTTTCCTTTAGTGCTAAACCACTTAACTGCACATTCTTCATGCACAAGTCTGAGCGCACCTTTGCAACTGCATTCCATTTTAAGTGTGTTTCCTTCTTCACATACATCAAGACAGATTCTGCACACTGCTTCCTCTTCAGGAATCTCTTCATCATTGCCTTCAGTTGTTTGAACTGTATATGCCCGAATGGACTTTGAAAAGTTAAATAATGTAAAAGGGACAATAATCAGGCAACTATAAACATAAAAAGTTCTGTTGTTGCTTAGAAATATTCGGTCATCTTTTGTTGTTTAAACATAACTGAAGTACTGACCAGCGAAATTGTAGAGTTAACGCACATTAAAAGCCGAATGTTAAGCTCAAGCACACATGTACATAAAAATCTTGTGGAACACACAGCTTTTCATATATAAAAGATGGAACCACAATGCTCATCCAAAAAACGGATATCTGAAAACTGAAACCAAGTAGATGATTTGACTATAACACTGAATGGCGGCCAAAGTCATACTGTCTGCAAGTCTATGAGTTGCACAGCATAAATAAGTAACTGCATGAATAGAGGGCATATTTTACAACTTACCATCACTAGGATCTGTTGGGACATGCTCATTATGGATAGCAAATGATACCGATCTTACAATGACAATGTTTTGGCCAGGCACAGACAGAGACCTTGAAACCATAGTTTGAGCAGCTGCTTTCTGCACAAAATCGACAATAATCCACTTATACATCAACAATTGTATAACTAGGCGGTCTCCAAAAACAGAATATTGACCTTAAAATTAGGAGCAGCTACCCTTAAAAAATAGTGAAGAGCATAAAGAAGTATGTTTCAACCCTGTTGCAAAAGAATTTCCAATTGTTTTGGTAAATTTAGATCTAAAAAGCACTTTCATCCAGGGAACATATCAGCGTGATGATAGTGTAGTCTTGCCATTTTGTTAAATCATCAACCATTGTGTGGCCAAGCAATCCGTTCTCTATACTGATCTTCCTTTTATAGCTCCAGATGTGCATAAAACTTGATCTTGAGAGCTCATCAATCAGAGAGAATTTCATAATGAATGATAACTCACACGTGCATTTCGCCGTTCATTAAATGCCCTTGCTGAAGCAGGTGTGGAAACAGAAGGAGATAAGTTTGATGCAGGTGTTACAGGAAGAGAGGTACATCTTTTCCACGCAGACTTGAGGTTAACCATAATAGGACTTTCAGGAGTTGTCTTTGGTTCTGAATTAAGGAGGAAACTTCTCTCGCCATCAGGTCCAGTTCCCTTCTTCTTCAAGCTTAAACCCCGCAAGAAGCCTCCTGGTGATGAAGTACCTTTAGAGGAACCTTGAGACTGAAGTAAACCCTTTCCACTTTGGCTATTGCCGAAAACTATGGGCTTAGGGGGTATTTGAAGTGAAATATCTGGACGCCTCCCGCTTGGTCCTGGATCTGAAACTCCTTTGTTTATCTCAATATCAATCTGCATGTAAGAAAAATGTGAATTCTAATACTCCATGTCATTTTCTCTGTAAGCATTCAGAAAATTTTTAAACGCATAGATCATACCAGTTCATGTTTGGAAAGAGTATTGTGATGGAAAATCCTACCAAACTGGGCACATCTATTTTGTGTAACGGTCCATGGTCATGGGTAATTGGGATACTTCACTGCCCCTAGTGTCTCCGGTTCCTCTTAAACCAGTTTTCATTTTTCAGGTTGTTTTGCAATATAACAAAAAGGAGAGACACCATTACGAGAAAAGAAAACAACATTTATTCATAATATAGTAATAAAATGTTGGGTGAGTTCAGATTTTAAATTACAAGTACCACTAAAGCCCACTGGGTGAGAATAAAGGGCCTGTTTAAAACTACTTTTCTTAAATTTGCAAAGTTCCATGTAGAAAGCGAATACATTGCCAACCTAACTTCAAGTGCTTCTGGAATAAAACTTGGGCTTCCAGTTCCAAGATTACTGTTTTCGAACACCAAAGCATGGCCTTGAAGGGCGTTTCACATAGTCTAGGATCACAGATTTTTGTTTAGAATCAAATAAAAAATTTTGGATCTATCTAGGATCATGAGATTTCCTAGCTATTTCCTCTATATGAAAAATTCATCGGCCACTATTCACCACTCCACGCCATATGAAAAACACCCATAGACCGTATGAAAACATCCACACATCTATTGAAAAAGCTATAAGTGTGGGATGTGAGAGTGAATAGTGGCTGATGTTCTAGCTAGGAAATATCTATTGAACCCCCCACATTATAGAAGCCATAATCTCCTAACGGGTAATCTGAAGATGAGATTGGAGATTTTTCTATCTCAAACCAAAAATCTAAAATCTTGCATACGCTCACCAAGAGCTGTAAATATGGATCTCCAGTTCTTGAAGACCAATTAAACAGAGGGACAGATCACCCCATGACTCCATAACCTCCTAGAAGCTCCACGCCACTAGTAATGCTCCCAAAGCAAGAATTACACATGCACACCAATATACATAGCCACGTCCAATATAAAAAGAGAGACAAGGAAGAGAAGACTACAAGAACCAACCTGAGGAGAAGTTTCTGCAACTGCAGTGGAGGCAGCTTCAGCCGGTTGCATTATTATTGTTCAAACCCCCCACCCCCACAGAACTTGAAACGAAGTTAAAACGTTAGAAACTTGGAGGTGGAATTAATAGGGAAAGAGTTGGGAAGATTCTTGTAGAATTTTCTTTCTAAGTAATTATTTCTGATTATTGGATGATGGGTGAGAAAGATGAGACTGAGGAATAAAGGGGATGAGGGTCCGGTCGGGTCGGGGTTGCGTGGAATATGATCTGAAGCTGTGTTTGAAGGCCATCACGAAGTTGTCGTATATTTGCCGCATTGTGCCCACTTGTGGCTGTCACTGCTCATTGCTACTGCTTGGCCTCACGCTCCCCTTCTTTTTTTTTTATCACCTCGTTACTCGCTGTCTCCAGCCGCAACGTGTCAACCTTTTTCTTCTTTACGCTTTGAGTCTCGATTATTAAATAATAATAATAATAATAAAATATGAGCGGTTTGCCGAACTAATAACATAATAATAATATTGGACTCTTGTTTTTTCCTCCGCAAGTGTCCGACTTATAATAATATAAATTTATAACAAAGAATCACATAGATAAATCTATTTTATAAAATATTATTAATTTCAAATTTATTTGAATTTTATTCTATTTCATTGATTTGAGTTTTAAAACAGAAATAATATTTATAATTTAAAGATGTGTAAGTCTCGCTACTCATTTTGAAAAAAATAGATAAATCTAAAACTTATATAAAAAAAAAAGTATTTTTAAGTGTAGATACCATCTTTTTTTTTAAAGAATGCACAGAGTTTACGCACTCAAACTGTATTCAACATTACCCTTTAAAAAATAACAATGATATATTATTCTATGTATTATTTCCCAACAATAAAGAGGCTTATGCGTGATATTATATATTGTGTTGGAGAGTAAACATCGCGCTTGATAGTATTGTAAATGCATTTTGATTATTATTTTTTATTGTGGAGTAACAAATAAAAATGAAAAAGAATGGTAGAGAGATGATATGTTAGCATTGTCGTATGGAGTGGCACATGCAATGTCAATACATGGCCCTTAGAGCATTGGCAATGCCAGTGCCCTCACTATAAGAAAATCGATTTTTTACAACGTTTAATTTCGCCATAGTAAGTGTTTAAAATTGTTGCATATAACTATTATCAACGATTTATATATCACTGTACATTCATTGCATTTGTTTGTTCATTTATATTTTAATCCAATAAATACCAAAAAATTTTGTAAATAATTACTTTTTCCTGCATTACACACTTTAGATATGAGTCCCAAAATTATGTGGTCAAAGGGAAAACGTGAAAAAAAAAGTTTTAAGAGGGTGGTTGTCACTAGGGAGAAGAGAGGGAAGAAGGATCTCTAACTAAAATTTCATGATGATAACCTATCTAAAGATGAACGAGACCCATCATGAAGGAAGGAGACCTCACTCATCATTGTTCCCTCTTTTTTAAGTGTTATGGCTTTCCTAAAAGATGGATAAAAAGGAATGTTAATTATATATTGCATGAGTAATGCAATATATAGTTCTACAACATGCAAATTTTATGCATTTTTTTAAATAAAAATAAAATATATCATTAAAAAATTATTTCGCGTGGATCTCATATTTATCCATATTTTTTAAAAAAAATATATAAAATTTATACACTTTAAGACCGTTAATATAATTTATCATATTGTAACGTCATGTTTTCTAGTGCTTATAAGCAACGATCATTTAGGCTAATTCAGATCGGAGAAGATATAAACAAGGATCTGATTTCAATTGTATTCTTTTTTTTTTTCCTTTAAAAGTAAATCATTTAATATGAATAAAGAATTAAAAAAGAATCTCAATGCTATTATTGACAAATGGAATTGATCACACCTGACTTGATCTCGATTACATATGCACGTGCAAACGAATTATTTTAAGAGAAATATTTTTGTTGTAAATAGATTTTATAAAAATAAATTTATAAATTGATATGATTTTATATAATACATTATGTATGTTTACAATAAAATAATTTTATAATAAAGTGTACTTTATCAAACTACATTAATTTGTAGGTTAACTTTTGAGTAATAGGTCTTTACATTACACAACATTTACGTGACATAATTTGATTTATAAAATTTAAATTTAAAAAATTATCTTTTAAATTAAATTATACTAAATGAATAATATGTGATGTAAAATACTAAAAACTTTCAAATAAAATTATTTTTACTTTTTCAGAATCTTCTTCGGCTGTAGGTAGGGGTGTAAATTTAAACCGGTAAACCAGTCCGAACCGGACCGGACCGGTTTTGAATCAGTCTGGTCCGGAACTGGTTCTTATAATTCATAAACTGGTTGGAACCGGTCCGGTTCCGGTTTTAGAATTTTTTAGACCGAACCGCACTAACCGGTTGATAAAAATATATAAAAAATAATATTTTATAAATAAGTTTTATACAAAATTAAAATTATATAAAATATTTTATATATATTAATATATAAGTTTTATATATAATGTATAATTATATGTGAACTTTTTATATATAATTATATATCATATATGAAATAATTTCATTTTATAATTATAAAATATAATATAAAATGTTAATTTTAAATATGAACATTTGTAATTTGTTTAATCATATACTATTAATATAATTATATATAAGATAATGTTATTATAAAATAAAAGTTTAATTTTAAAAATGAAAATGTAATTGATCATGTATTATATAGCTATACTAATATATAGTTTATCATTAATACTAATATCTACTAATATATAGCTATACTAATATATAAATTTATAACTTGTACTAATAGTTTAGTATAGACTATAGTTATATTAATAGTCTAATACAAATTAATAAAAGTATAATAGATTTTTTTAAAACAATTTTTTTTAACATATTTTTAATGACAAAATGTCAAACTTACATTTTAAAAAAATGGAAAAATCGGATTGAAAACCGGAAATACCAGTTTAGGAGGGTAACCGGTACATAATCGATTTTGAAAAATACAAAATCAATTATACCGATTCGGTTTAAGATTTTCTTTAAAATTAGATCGGACCAGACCGATTACGCCCCTAGCTGCAGGACTTCTCTTATTTTAACCGGACAATTCGCACAATTCTCAACGACGTCCACTCGTTTGTAGCCCATAATTCGTTTTTCTTATAAAAACGACGTGACGTACGTAGGCACCGTCTACGAACTACAACGTACAAGCTACAGTACAGACTACGAAGCCGTAAGTGTTCCTAAAATCCTTACCTCTTCAGTTTTCGCAGCGACCTCCATTGGCAGCTGCAACTCCCTCCCGATTCGCACAAAAAGGTTTTTTTTTTTTTTTTCATTTTTATCCTCACATTTAATCGATTTCCGACTAGAACTGTGGAGGGGCTGTGCTAATTTTGAGTTTCAAAATAATTTTTTTCCTTGTTTGCAGTGAAAATGAAGTTTCTGGATTGGTACCTGAAGATTTCGGTAGTATCAGCTTTGGTCGGAGCTTCCATGGAGTTTTTTATGATTAAAACTGGCTTCTGTGTGAGAACCCTCCTTTTTTGCTTATCCATCTTTTGAAATCTTACCTTTTGTTTTCTTTCTCGTCTATGAACATCATTGTATGACTTTAAATGGGATTTGTTCAAATTGGGAACAAATTATTAGGCTAAGCAATCTTTTTGGTTTTTCTTGCCTTGACTATTGATTCACGGTAAAAGGGAGAAAAGGGGATGAGTTTTATCAGTGATCTTTTTATACGTATACAATTTTTTGAGAAGCAATTTATTTTTTGAATGCTAACCAAACGGTACCTAAGCTTTCTGATAATGGGTGTTTCTTCATGTGTTATGGAACTATCAACTCTTTTTTTCTTGAGACACGAATTTTGTTTGAATTTGAAAGGATCATGTGAAAGTTGGCTGCAGATGTATATTATTCAGTCTTACACATATCCTGCTTGATCAAGAAAATCTGCTTAATTTCCCGTTCTGTATGCATTGATTTACATCCAAAAATATTCTTGCATCCCATTCTTAAGAAATATGGTTTTGAGGAGAGGAATAATGAAATAATTCCTGGATACTTGACCCTTTGACGAGAATGGTACGGTAAATATGAGCACTTGTGGGGACGGATCGATGTGCTTTATTTCCAAATTCAGAGTAGTTTAATTGCTAGCATCCATCATCTGGTGATAGCTTATTTTTTATAACCCTTGTATGGGATGGATCGATGTTGCTAAATCAATGGATTATACTTAATTCCCAACACCATGTTGGGCTTTGCCTATTTCTACGAATAAAACTTCTTGATTACCTATAAAAATAAAAATAAAAAAAAACTTCCCAACACCATGTTGGCATCAGTGCAGACTCTGCCTGTTTCGCTAATTAGTATTTGGAATCTTGCCAAATTAGAGTTTGAATGTATACTCACCGAGTGTAGATTACGTTTTGGTTTTATAATGCAAATCCATAGTTTTTAATGATTAGTAGAGCTTGTTGTGATACTATTATGAAGTGAAAACAAGAATCATTTCCACTAAACCTTAGGTCTGGACTTTAAGCTAAATGGTCTCATTGGCTGAAGTAAAAGAAACTGGATAGGGCATCGCACTAGTTCATACTCATGAAAAGGTTTATTATCTTAGCCGATCGAATAAGATTTTCTGACTGTCCCCAACTGCCTCATCTCAGAAAAGCTAGCTAAGTTTTATCCTTACCGTTCTGATATATTGTTTGGTGTCATCTAATTTTTCCTTCCATGAGCCCTTCTGTAAAGAGCACCTGTCCCACTCAGTCATTGACTTCTATGCCTCCTTATCGTTTTGTTATTGTGCAGATGACAAAGTGACTGTTCTGGAGTCAGAGAAACGGGCTTGGGAGACTTCACCAGAATCTCAGGCAATCAGAGAAGCTCTTAATCCTTGGAGAAATCATGATACACAAGCAAGAAAAGATTCCTAGCTCTATGTTGCTGCAATTTGCTTCCTGTATGGTTTATTTCTTTGATGGTTTAGTGGGATGTTGGCATGGAAACTTTGCTTCAGAGAACCATGAATTTTGTTGTTTTGAGGAGCAATGCATCAGTTCACAAAATAGAACTCCCTGGTCTGCATGGCTTCAAATTTTGTTGGTTGATCACCAGTGCTTCAACCATCACCATGATACGGAAAGTTCTGAAGTAGCCTTAGTAGTATTAAGGCCTACGAAGTTTGTTATTCGCTCCAATTTCAGGCGCACATTACAGCCAATATCAGTTCATGTGCTCTCAACATGTACTTTCAAGTTTTTGACTCCAACTTTTGAAGTGATCACGCTTGATTATGCAGTTCAGATAAAATGAGATAAAATATTTTTGTTGAAAGTTGAATAAAATATTATTAAAATATAATTTTTATTTTAAAATTTAAAAAAAATGAATTATTTATTATATTTTGAATGAAAATTTGAAAAAATTGTAATAATTAGATAAGATAGTTTTATATATCTAAACAAGGCCCAAATCACTTCTTTCTCCCTTATTATGTTAGTAAATCGTTACTTCATATCAACATCAATAGCCTTTCAACACGTCATTTGATCGTGTGCATGAGACGCGTAAAAATTTAAACCTTGTTTTCTTTTAAGATATGAGTAATTCTACTCTTAAGCCACTTAAATCTCCAACACCACACACTAGCTGAGCTAGATTTATTTTTAACTTTTTAAAATGATTTGTTAATTTCTTGAATCTTCCATTCGAATTTTTCTCTCTGCTCTCCCCTCCCTTCCTTCTTTGCTCTCCCCCTATTCTGCCGAAGCCCTTATCAAACAAGGTTGAGAGATCCCTAAACCCCTTACATTTCAATCGGCTGTAGAAAAGAACAGAAGCTCAAATATCTCTGTTAAATACCTCTGTTATATCTATTCATTAACTTTTTTTGTCAGTAACTTAGCTTCAAATATATGCGTTTGTAAAACCGAATGCCGTGAACGATAAAAGAAAGAAGAGCTAATGAATTAATATTAATTTATTGGGTGAAAAAATGATCATCTTTCTCGCACAGCTTTGTAGAGAAGAATTTTTGTTGATGTCGACTCTTGTTTTGAAAGATTCGCCCTTCACTGCCCATGATTCAGGTGAAAAAAAGGTCACAAGAGATCAAAAACCCACCAGTAAAATCCCACCAGTAATTACAGCTTGCTTGAACACAAAAAGAAAAAAATCTCAAAACCCACCCATATAAAATCCCACTAGTAATTACAGCTTGAACCCAAAAAAAAAATGCACAAAGGAGAAATCAGGCAGCAAAGAATAAGAACTTCAAAAGTTGTGCTTGGGCTCATTTTCTCTCTCTTGAGTGACTGAACTCCGGTTTTGGGAGGGGAGAGGGATTCGGCAAAGGGAGGGGGGAGAGCAAAGAAATGAGGGAAGGGGGAAAGCAAGTCGATGGGTAGTGGTTTTGGGAGGGGGAGAGAGATTCGCAGATGGAGGGAGGGAGAGAAGAAGGATTCGGCAAGGAAGGGCGAGAGCAAATGAGAGGGAGGGAGAGAGAGGGAACTTGAGCCGTTTCTAAGAAACCGGGTTTGCCACGTCGTTAGTGTGTGGTGTTGGAGACTGAACCGGCTTAAGAGTAGAATTACTCTTAAGATATTAGATTATGTTCTTTGTATGGGCTTGGCTAACTTACATTTATATGATGACAATACTATCAAAGAATGATAAATTGGGGTTGCTTTAATTTGTACATTGTTGGAAAAGCGAGCTGCTGGATCTCCTCATAAGTTTTCTTATGACATGATCTCCAGCGCCTCTCTTGTTTGTCCAAGTATGTTGAATACTGTTGCTGCAATATGTGATGGTGTGAGGCCAGCTTCAGCCAATTGGTCAGGTGGCGATCCATGGTCAATGTACCGATCAGGCAGAACCAGAGGTCTCCACTGCAAAGGTGTTATTTAGGGCACACATTCAGTTATCAGAAACTGAGTCCATCACTAGTGAGCCAATAGAAATATCATAACTTTGGTGTTCCTATCCAGTTTTAATCATGGAAGAGTTCTACAAAATTGTTTAAATTCATACCTTTAGTTTTCCGTCAAGAAGGCCATCAAGGGCCATGAACTGAGCAACATGAGACCCAAATCCTCCAATTGATCCTTCTTCAACTGTAATCAAGACCTCGTGTGATTTTGCAAGGCTACGTATAAGGGCACGATCCAATGGCTTGCAAAAGCGTGCGTCCGCAACTGTTAGCCTTAAGCCATGGGATTGCATTAAAGATGCCGCAGCCAAACAGCTCTGAACTACTGTTCCATAGCCCAAGAGGGCCGCTCTCTCCCCTTCTATCAGTATTTTGCCTTTTCCAACCTATTAGAAAAGCGCCAACATTTCAAATCTGTTTAAATGTGCATTGAGGTATTTCTTCACTATCGAGACAGCAAAAGACTCAGTTGAAAGTACCTCAATAGGAATGCCTTTATTCCCTGGCGGTAGCTGAACACCAATCCCATTCCCCCTTGGGTAGCGAAAACAACTGGGCCGGTCATCTATTGCTGCAGCAGTCGCAACCATGTGAAACAGCTCTGCCTCGTCAGAAGGAGCCATGACCACCATGTTGGGGAGGCAGGCCATGAAGGTGACATCAAAAGACCCACAATGTGTGGGACCATCCGCTCCAACCAGTCCAGCTCTGTCCATTGCAAATCTCACTGGCAACTTCTGCAGATCCACATCATGTACAACCTGTATAGGATTCCACAGCATGAAGTTTTTACTATCTAATTAGAAGTTTGACATGACATTCCAAGTTTACAATTATAGAATATTATCATAACAAGTTCTCAACTGAGCAATATAAGGAGAAAGTTTAAGTGTCCAGGCTTGCCTGGTCATAAGCCCTCTGCATGAAAGATGAGTAAATTGCACAGAACGGTTTAAGACCCTCACAGGCCAGACCTGCAGCAAAAGTAACAGCGTGCTGTTCGGCTATCCCAACATCAAAGCATCTTGTTGGGAAACGACGAAGGAATAGATTCATGCCTGTTCCGCCTCCCATTGCAGCATGGATTGCAACAATATCTTTGTCCACTTCTGCTTCTGCAATCAAAGCTTCTGCAAAGTATGTTGTGTAAGACTGTGTAAGAGCCTTGGCTTTGAATTGCTTTCCAGTTGCTGGATCAAATTTAGCCACTCCTGCAAAGAGAAATGTAGTATATTTATCACTAAGCAAGAAAAATTAATCATAACTCACTCGTCTGACTATATTCATGACAGATCTTTTACATAGCTTTTAAAGGATGTCAATTTCGCTTGCATATTATTTGGAATAAACAGCTGTGTTTTAAAAGTCTCTTTATATCTCTCGTTCTGTTTGTAAAGACTTTTTTTTTATATAACAGGTAAGAAATAAAATCACAAATTTGTGCACTTGTGCTAAGAAAATCCCCAGTGTACATAATTCCCCCCCCCCCTCCCCCCCTTCATAGTTTTTCACTCACAACACATCGATTTGTGTTCTGTACTTACCATGATACTTGTCTGCTGCTTTTTCTGCATATGGATATCCCCGGCCTTTCTCAGTGACAACATGAATCAGAACTGGACCTGTTGTTTTGGTACTTTTGACCTCTTTGAGAATGGCAGTAAGATCATCAATGTTGTGGCCATCAACAGGACCTATATAATATAATCCAAGCTCTTCAAATAGAGTTGATCCAGAACCACTGATCATCCCACGAGCATATTCATCAACTTTAGCAGCCAGTTCATGCATTGGACCACCAATTTGTTTTGTAACTCCCTGCAACAATCTCAGTCAGAATGAAGGAATCTCAATTTCGATCAGATTTTAGAATTGATATTTTCTTCTTCTGTTGCATACCTTGGCAACCTCTCTTAATTCTCTAAGGGGCCTGTTAGATTGCAACCTACTAAGAGCACTGCTCAAAGCTCCTACAGGCGGTATGGGCCCATCTAGAGTAGCCGTAGGTAAGGAAACCTGTTTATTGTCATTGAGGATAACAATCATGTCAGAATCAAGGTACCCAGCGTTGTTCATGGCTTCATAAGCTTGCCCTGCTGTCATGGCACCATCACCTATAACAGCAACTACATTATTCTTCCTTCCCTTTAGATCCCTCCCTACAGCCATGCCTGTTTGCCCAATGACATCCAAGGGTTAAACAACAAAGAGAATCAATACTTTATGCTTCATGAAATTCAACTGAGATTGAGAGATTAATAAGCCATTGACAAGCAATTGAATTGTATTTTCAAGGAACAGTTAGGTTGATATTATGACTAAAGTTAGCGTGTTCTGTGGAGAATGTGCATTGTTTGAATGTGTTCAATGAACGTGGGTAAATCAATCAGCATATCACTAATTACCATATGAACAAAGCCACCTTCCTTCTTTTTGAAGAATCATAGAATTGTTGTCACATCATATCATGAGTCTTCTTATGCAGTAAATGCAATTGTTAAAAGAAGTTTCTAGAGCTTGATTGGAGCAGAGCAGAGAATTACCAAGTCCCGCTGAGATGGTGGTAGAGCTGTGACCGGTGCCAAAGCAATCAAATTCACTCTCCGAGCGCTTTGTGAACCCTGATAACCCATTTGTCTGCCTTATAGTGTGCATCTTATCTCTTCTCCCAGTCAGGATCTTGTGTGGGTAAGACTGAAAACCCATAGAAAATACATTCAGATTGAGAAAAATTATCCTATTCATATTTTTCTGTTTTGCTAGTAGGACAAATCTCACAAGAAACAAACGCTATACAACAAAAGATAAACCCCAGGAACGTGAGATTAGGACCTGATGACCAACATCCCATAATATCTTATCTTGAGGGGCATTAAAGACGTAATGGAGAGCCACAGTGAGCTCAACAACACCCAGGCTCGAGCCTAGGTGGCCTCCAGTTTTGGAAACATTAAAGATGACATCGGAACGGATTTCATCAGCAAGTTGTTTCAGCTCCTGCATGAAGGCTTCGTATGAAGATTTGGAGAGAAAAACTCTATACTAGCATAGGAAGTTCCTCTTGAAACGAAATTACAGAAGACGTATGCTTAAGTTATACCTTTATTGATAGATTCTTCATGTGGATTGGATAATTTATGGTGTCCAAGAGAGGCGTCGGTGGTCTCTGTGAATGATACTCCCCCATCTCCGATAGTGAGGCACACGCCCCACTTGATCCTTTCCTGACCTGTACCGAGTGAGAAAAAATTAAGGTTTCATTCAACAAGTTTTTTGAAAACTTGGAAAAAAAAATTAGCAAAATCAAATCGAACAGAAGAGAGAAAATTTTATTCTGGTGAGCTCTTCTAGATCATAACCTTACCCACAAAACATTACTACAGTTTGACCAACCTTAAAAGAAGAAGAAGAAGAAAAACTCAACTATTTCACAAAATGAACAAGACCCATTTTTCCGAACTCAGTTCGGCAGCATGGGTATTCTGTCATATACGTAGTGAGTATGCTTTACCGAAAAACAACATACAAACATAAATTCATACCTGATTGAGCTTGTGCTGAGATGGGCACAGCAGATTTGTTCCCCCCCAGGTTAAAAAGTGAGATGAAAAGGAAGAAGACTTTTGAGCATCAGAAGCAGTTGCCCAGTTCACATGGGCAGGAAATGCGAATGCAGAGAGAGCCATTGCAACTACAACAAGAACAAAAACACAGAAAAGAACACAGCTAGTTCAAGACACTGCCTGGAGTTCAGACTTCAGAACATGAAGAACCCAAAAAAGTAAACCTGGTGTCAAATCACGTTCTCAAAGGTCTTAGTGGCTCCCCCACTAGGAAGTGCTGGCGAGTGGCGATTTGTGGTTGACAGACACCGAGTGGAAGTGAAACGCTGTACGCAAGACCAAATTGGCGAAAGACCCGAATTCATATTACATAATAATGGTAGGCTAAAAGGCTTACTACAATTTATTTTTAATATTTAAGGAAGTGATAATTAATAAAATTATATAATTTTTTAATTTATTTTAATAATTAAAGATATTAATAAATATTTAAAAATAATAATAATAAAATAATAATTTTAAATATATTATAAAATAATAAAAAGATGATAAGAAGATAGTAAATATCATTATCCTTATGCAATTATCTGCACTAAGGTTTCATATTGCAGTGCCATTTCCCACTGGTCCACGTTATCCGAAATAAGAAAATGGATAGACACGAAAAAGATAGATAGATAATAGATATATATGGCATGAAAATCAGATATATAATATATATATATATATATATAAATATAAATATATTTATACCTTCTATTATTTGAGTTCATGGGTTCTAAAACTTAAAGAACGGCAGATTTTAAGCGGCAGAAATTTAGTTGAGAAATAATATTTTTAGTTTTAAAATGTGTATTATATATTTTTTTAGTTGATTAAAAAAATTGAGCATTTAATATGATAATTTTTTCATTTAAAAGTTTTAAAATATTAAAAAAATATTTAATTCATAAAAATATATCACAAAAATAAAATTTATAAACTCATGTAAGTTGTCTTAATAATATATTAGATTGAAAAACTTTTTTGGAATAAAAAAAAAAAGAAATACAATTAATATGCCAAAAATTATAAATTTTAAATTTTAAATTGAAAAAAAATTATTAAAACGAATCTTGTATTGTTTTATATTTTTTATAAACTCCATTAACTTTTTAATCAGACAAATAATTTTCCATTCGCTGACAGTCAAAATCGCTACTCCGTTCAAAGCTTTTTCCATTCTAGGGCTCGCATTGGGTCTGTAGATCATTTCTATTTATATTTCTATTTTTAACAATTTTATTTATTTCTTATTTTCTAGTTGTCATATTTTTAAAATCCTTCTCTTCATCATATTTTTACAGTCGGCTCTTCACCCATTGATTATATTTCCAAAAAACGCATATTTTCCAAATGATCATATACTTCAAAATAATTTTTTTTTTTCCTTTCAATTTTCATTCAACCCCAGTTCCTTTTATTTGAGATGAGGACATGACAAAACAATAATTTTATTTTTAATTTTTTGTTCTCAATGAGTGCTAGTAGCATTTTGCAAAATGGGTCTCCAAAATGAAAGAATCATATGCATTTTCTTTTCTAGTTAATTTTTTTTTTTAAGTTAATTTGGCCAGCTAAAGTGAATGAATGTTCACAAAATCTTGGGAGCAGCGTAGCCAAAAAATGCAAGGAAAATATTAGTATGTCACCTGAGTTTGTCCCTTTATTTTGACCGTTCATATATTTTTTTTATTTAATGACTAAGGAAGTGATTTTTAATAAATTAGTATATTTTTTTATTTTTTTAAATATTTAAATATGTTAAAAAAATATGAAAAATAAAAAGAGAAATTTGTGTTAGACAACACGCCCAGCAGTCAAAGCTGGGCAGCAGCCTAACACAACTCAAAATGTAAGTACAACCTTGCCATATGCAAAAGCAATGGCATCATGGGACCAGTACCATTTACAAATAGGGCTTCCACCTATACGACAAAATGCTTGAATCGACAACATGTTTGGTTAGGAGGAAACGAGATAAAGTTTTAAAATTATTAGATAATAATTTGATTAAACATTTAATTGTTATGATTATAATATTTCACTACGCTTTTGAATTCGACGTCCACAGTGGCTCACTCAATCGACACTGACCCTGTGATAGCCCTAGCCATTTTGGTGGCTTCACTCATCTATCCGTATTTAATGACTTAACACAATATCCATACACGATACCAAGACATTTTAATCTAGTGTATAATTCGCCTCCTCTGTGACTTGAACTCCTGGCATAATCCCTACCTTGATACCAATTGTTAAAGACCCAACTATTAATCTAAAAGTCTTAAAACTGTAGGATACTAATTTGGTTAAATTTTTAACTCTCAGAATGATAACAAATATATGGCAAAGAAGTTAGTCCGGTACATTGCCAATCTTATCGAAGCTACGATTTTAAGCTCACCCCAAAGCCATGATCAATTAACTACTAGTCTAGAAGCAATCCTCCCTCAAATTTGAACAAGTTTCAAGTCTCTAAAAGTAGTTTCTACACTCATGTGTTACCGCTATGACGAAAAGTGGAACCCAGTCCATATTTGTAAATCCCCCAAGATATACTTGCTCAAGGAATTGAGGAGAAGTTAGAAAACAAGGGTGAAGAAATTTTTTATGATTCTACTAAACCTGAAGACACTCACACCAACCAGGATCAAACATATCCCAAAATCTCCATGCAATGTTGGGCACCCCTAAACCAATATACCATGAGATGGCGTATAAGGGGGCGAACCTATGGTGCTTTTGGTGGACTCCGGTAGCACTCACAATTTTTTGGATCCTTCCGTAGTGTCTAAATACCAACTTTCAGTGGGTCTTGCTAGCAAGTTGGATGTCAAGATAACCAACGGGTAGGTCATCAGAAGTGAGGGTTGTTGTAATGAAGTCACTCTAGGTATCCAAGGTAACTATTTCAGTACCTCATTTTTTAGAGAAAATCAAGTTACCACATCTTTTTTTTAACACACCCAGCAAGTCACTGATGTGGAAGCCTTTCACGTTAACTATGCTAAAAAATGATTGTCTTTTTATTTTATTTTTAAGTTGTAATGGGTCTCAATATAAGTGGTGTGTTGCATATCAGGCTTCTTTGTAGTAAAACTCCATTTTTTATCCTAGCACTTGGTGGTTGTGATGTAGTGTTAGGAGAGCAGTGGCTTAAAACCTCAGGCCTTATAGTTTGGGACTTTAATAAGCTGCTTATGGAATTTGAGCATGGGGGTAAACAAGTGAGGTTAAATGGCTTGAGTCTCAAGAACCTAACCTTAAGGGACTGATAAATCTATGGTGACATCAGTAGGCAAGGAAAGGGGAATATTCCTCCAAGTGGAGGTAGTCCAAAAAAAAAAAATCCCATAAAGGTGCCACCAAAAGACCTTCGACATGTGTTAAACAGATTTCATCGAAGAACCTATGGGTCTGCCATCCCTTAGAGTCCATGACCACATAATTGTGTTAAAAGAAGGGACTTCTCCCAACTCCACAAGACAAAAAGATCAAGATTGAAAACAAAGTGAAGGAGTTACTGACTTTTGGGGTTATTAGGCTCTGCTCAAGTCCCTTTTCAATCCCAGTGTTGTTAGTAAGAAAGGTTGGCGCTTTTGTGTCGACTATAGGGCCCTTAATAAGAAGAAAATTAAGGACAGAGTCTCCATCCCCGTGATTGATAAACTTCTTGACGAGTTACAAGGGGCTGAGGTATTTCCTAAGTTGGACCTAAGGTCCGGACCAGATACCACCAAATTCGGATTGTGCCTGAGGATATAGCCAAAATAGCTTTTTGCACCCATTAAGAGCATTACGAGTTCCTAGTAAAGCCCTTTGGCCTAACCAATTCCCCTTCCACCTTTCAAGTACTAATGAACGACGTGTTTAGGCCTTTTCTCAGGAAGTTTGTCTTTTTTTTTTATACAACATACTTGTGTACAACATATTTGGGAAGAACATCTATCTCACCTCTAGCAGGTATTACAAGTGCTGCAGAACAACACCATGTATGCTAAAATGACCAAGTGCAAGATTGGATTAAGGGAAATAGACTATTTGGGTCTTGTGATATTAGTTAAAGGGGTCAAAGCTAATAGAATCGAAATCAGGTCCATGATGGAATGGCCAATACCTTCTAATATCAAGGCTTTGAGGGTTTTCCTAGGCCTTACGAGGTACTAAGGAAATGTATACGCAACTATGGGTTGATAGCAACTCCCTTGACTGCCCTATTAAAAAAAACTCTTTTCAGTGGACTGATACAACAACAAAAACTTTTCAAGCTCTTAAGAGAGCAATCACCAATCCTCCAGTCCTCAAACTACCTGACTTTTATCTACCATTCAAAATAAATTGTGATACAAGCGGGATAGGTTTGGGTGTAGCCCTTATGCAAAATGGTCAGCCTATAGCTTATCTAAGTAAGGTTCTAAAAAGGAAATAACTCCTACTCTCCAGTTACGAAAATGAGTTTTTAGCTCAGGTCACAACTGTGAAGAGGTGAAGACTCTATTTGTTGGGTCAAACTTTCATTGTGAAGATGGATAAGCAAGCACTAAAGTTTTTTCTAGAACAAAGGATAGGCACAAAATCCCAACATAAGTGGATAACTAAACTAATGAGATACAATTTTACTATAGCCTATAAAAAGGAAAAAGAGAACAAGGTATGGCAGATGCCTTGTCTCAAAAGGAAGAATGAGCACAAGGACCTTATCTATGATTACATTCCCTACCCTTGAATGGATTAATGAGCTAAAACACAATTATAGTACTTTTACTAAGTCTCAGTAGCTATTGTCCAAACTTCAGAACTCCCAAGAGGTGCCCAAAGGGTAATTCCTTTCAACAACTTGACCTTAAAAAAGGGCATATTTGTTATAGTACTGGATTCACCTTTTAAACAAAAGGTATTGCAGATTATACATGGAGATTCCTAAGCTAGCCATACAAGGCATTTAAAAAAAAATCAGTGAGCAAAAAAAGACTTCTTCAGGGTGGGCATGAAAAAGGATATAAAAAATCAGTGAAGAAGTGCGACCTAGGGCTTTAAAAAAAAAAAAAGGAAACTAGTGAACCAGTCTGGTTCAGTACCCGTTCCTATTTAGCAAAACCGGTTGAAAATCGATCCGATTTTGATTTTGATTTTTAGACCACCGGTTCAAACCGAATCGAACCTGTACTTGTATATTATTTTTAATTTGTTATATTATATAGAAAATATTTGTTATATTATATTATATATTATATGCTAAATTGTAATTAAAATAACATGAAATTTTAAAATATTATTATTCATATCTATTAATCTTATAACATAAAAGTAATATAACATTTGATATCACATAAATTGATCTTATAAATCTTAATATAACATTTGATTATGATATAAAATAAAATAATCTTATAATTTTTAATATAACATTTGGTTTTTTATATAACATATAAATTTTAATTTTATAACATAAAATTAATATGACATAAAATGAGGGATATGGGTCAATCACATACTAAACTTATGTTGAAGTATGATTTGTTTATCCATAAAATTGAAAAATCGAACCGGACCGAAACCAGTAAAACTAAAAGTTTCAATTTTGATGGTGAAACGGTTTGGTATCGGTTCTTAAACTTCCAAAATCGGTATAGGACTGAACCAGACCGGTTACACCCCTATTTGTGTCAGGTAAATAAAAATGAAACTATATTGCCCGCGGGTTGATTGCAACCCTTGCCTATACCTTTACAGGCTTGGATAAACATATTCTTATATTTTGTGGAAGGACTTCCCCCTTCTCATTGGCTAATAATGATTTCAGTGGTGATAGATCAATACACTAAAAAATATTACCTTTTTTTTGCCTTGTCCCACCCATACTCAACACAGAAGATTGCTCAAATTTTCATGGATGGAGTTTTTAAACTCCATGGTCTACCTAAAACTATTGTGTCTAATAGGGATATGACCTTCCTAAGTAACTTTTGGCAGTCCCTATGTAACAACCCGAACATAAATTAGATCATATCATATCATAAGTTTTATTTATTTAGTTATATTTTAAAATATTAAAATATATGTGTTATGGTTAATATATTACTACTATGAATTTTATTAAATTTTATTAATATGTGAAATTTTAATTCAAGATATTATTATTGTGATTATTATTATTTTTAATTAAGGTTAGTTACACTTTGTCTCATCGAATTTTCACTCAATTTAAAATGTGCCTCCGAAACTACTAATTGCATCAAAGTGGACTCTCGAACTTTTAAAACTTCACAATCCCTTCTTCCATCTACTAACAACGTTAAATCTAAAGAAAATTCATTGCACGTGTTGCTCATGTGCATAACTTTTACTGTACAGATGTAATTTTTATCTAATTTATTATCATTGACAAAATAAAATATAAAATAATATATACTATCAATTAATAATAAATCATATTTTTTATATATGGTTAATGAATATCAAATAATTTCATTGTGTGCATAGATTATTCGTACTTGCTTGCAATTTAGGTATAAAATAATTTTATATGTTGTTAATGATTAATGATTTATTATTAATTGATAGTAAATATTATTTTATATTTTATATGGTCAATGATAATAAATTAGATGAAAATTACATCTTTGCAATGAATTTTCGTTAAATTTAACGTTATTGGTAGACGGAAATGGGGGATTGGAAAGTTTTGAAAGTTCGGGGGTCCACTTTGATAATATTAGTAGTTTCGAAGGCACATTGTGAATTGATTGAAAGTTCGATGGGACAAAGTGTAATTAACCATTTTAATTATTAATAAGATAAATGTTTCCTCTATATCTCCCTCACTCTCTCTCCTTTTAAAAAAATCACGCTGTAACTAATCCACGTTAGACACGTTCATCTTCTTCTCATTGTTGCTAAGGTCGCTATATATGTATATGTATATATATGCACATATATATATGCACGTTCATCTCCCTACCACCTAACCTCCTTTTAAAAACGTATATCGACTGTCTTTCCTCTCGTCTAGTCGTGTCATGCATGAAACCAGTCCAACGGAAACCGAAGCAACTTTCGTTGTGCAATAGCATCATGCCCACATTTAGCACGTAGCAAAGCAAACCACTAGCACAACACACAACAGCAACCACAATTGCACAAAGCAAACAATGAGGAAGTGTGTTTTACACCCATCAAAATAGAGCACCGCCATAGGTCCTCTCCTCCACGCCAAAGCAACTATAGATAATCAATAGTGCACCACCCATCTCCTCCACGTCGTAGCCCATGTGACGACATCTCCCTCAACCCTTGTATACTCACACATTCAGCCATCCACGTGAGCCACCATGGCACGTCCACAAACCCTATTCTTCCTCGTCAAAACATAGCACAACCGTGAAGGCTGCAAATTTGCATCACTGTACAACGGAAACCACCGAGACGACCATAGAAACTACCGGCCGTTCCACTCCCATCAACCTCGCACTTTTACGGTAAGTTCTGACGAGATCTTCCTTTTATTCCTTCTACCGTATTTTTTCTCTCTAAGTTGAAGGCAACAGATAGTTCATCTCTCTTAGTGCTCTCCCATCTCCTTTGTCGTCATTGATCAAGCTTCCACCACCGTGACCTCACCTTGCACCACTAGCCAAAGCACCTTGTCCTTGCACCAAAAGATCCCCACGCACATCAATTCACGTTAGGGAGCTATGAAGTTGAAGCTCGGTTCAACCACCACCTCGCCGAAAACCATTGAGAAAGTCAAAAAAAGTGCTATCGATTCACTTCCTTCAGCCTCGCGCCATCCTTTGTCGATCTAGCCTAACGACCAGCAATGCTGCATCCTTTCTCTTGGTGAGTCTGTTACACAACTCTCCTCATTTGATTATATATGGGTTCTTCTCAAAAGCTAAGGCCTTTTTGTGTTTTTCATTATTACTAAAATACCCTTAAAGCCCCTTGTTAAGTTATTGTGTAGTCTTTTGTGAAAAACCTTTTGATTAAATTATAATAATTACAATTATGCCTTTACTTATAAACATAATAGGTTTTGAACTTATGTTTTTATGTTGCGTTTTGATTTTTATGTTGGGCCTTGTTTTTAGGTTGGGCTTAATTCTAAGCTCAGCTTGTGTTTTACATGGGCCTTTGTAGTTGGGTTTATATTAAGTAAATATTAAATTAGATATGTATTTTACCTTGAGCTAGATTATATTTTCAAAAAACCCATTATATTATGTTTTACATGGGCTTGGTTTTTAATTAAATAAATATGGTTGCCCAGAAACTTAGTTTTACCTAAAATAATTTAGTGGTTTAAGATATGTTATTAAGTATTAAATCATGATTAAACTATAGTAATAGTCTACAAGAATTTTAATACTAAGTATTATTCATTCTATTTTATGAACTAAATATTTCTACCATTATTTTATAAACTTAGATAATATATTTAATGATATTTAATGAATATTTGAAAGATTATATATTATATTTGTATTTATTAGATTTCTTGTAAAATCGAATAATTATGTTAATTATAAGAAAGTAAACCTATTTAAGAATTGAGGTTTTCACGACTTATTTTATTAGAATTTAAAATAGCAAAAATTTTCTACTAAATTATAATATGTTATTAGTTTTTAAATAATTTCAAATATCAATATTCATTGATTTTCGTGTTAAACAGAATATTTATTGGATTATTTTCTACAATATGAATTTAATTAAGTAGGATATTATGACACATTTTCCTATACAGATTTAGTGACGTTTAAATACTTTGTATAGGCGACAAGTTACAAAGTAAAATTAAGAAAGCAGCGCAATGATGTAAGCAATTTGATCACGAATTAAGATTATCACATGTCAGCTTAGATAAAGTATTATTAAAGTCAATTCTTGAAAGCCAATATTTATGTATCTTGCATATCATAATTATGCAAACATGTCATCTAATATAGCATACAATCATGTCATTCTGCATCATATTCAAATTTAGAAGTTATAATTATGTACGTATTATGTCATGCATCCATGTCGCATAAGACACATATACTATCTTAAGTTAAAGTGCAAGATAAGATCAGATCAGTTTAATTAGATGGTCATTCATATGCATGGTACCAATGCAGTTCCAGAGTAGATGTGCATGCCACAGACTCAAGCGTGGTCTACCATAGTATGTCAGAATACTATCAACGGCTCCTCTTGCGGCCAAGAAACTTGGGACCGGTGCACAATCTCGCACACAGGGTTAAGTGCATTGGCTAGTCGAATCAATCAATTAATTTAGATAAATCAAGACACGTCATGCATAGCATAAGCATCAGAATGATCAATCATGATTTTAAGATCTCAGCATGAAAACTTTTATGAAAACCTTACATTTATTATGTTTATGTTGTGATAATTTCTTCCTGAATGTTCGACCTATTTTAGTTTTATTTCTTATTTTTAACTACTCAGGTAAGGATGACCAATACGAGCAAGCAAGCCAGGACTAGATGGAGCAGTTGGATTTAGATGGCTTTATTTATTATTTAGTTGATTTATTTGATTAATCATGAAATCTCTTGCCTGCCTTTATTTAGGGAAAGCACGTGACATCCCTAACCTTAGGGAAAGGGGTGTTACACCCTATTTACCTTGTAAGGGTCCAGCTTGAACTTCAGCTCAACTTACCATCCATAGTTGAATGGTCAAACTGAAGCTCTAAATAGGTGCTTGGAAGAGTATTTACATTGTTATGCTGGAGGAAAACAAAAGGAATGGAGTTAATGGCTAACAATGGCAGAATGGTCATATAATAGTTATTTCCATACAACAACAAATATCTCACTTTTTTAGGCGCGTTATGTATATACACCCTCAAAATTGCTAAGTTATGTCTCGGGCACCTCCCCTAATGCAATGGTACAACAAACCCTAAAAATCAGGGAATAGAGGATTACTCAAAGAAAACCTATTCATGCAACTCAAGAAAGGATGAAGACTTACGTTGATAAGAAAAGAACTGAGCACTACTTTGCCATTAGGGATTAGGTGTATTTGCAATTGCCACCTTATAGGCAAAACTCTATGGCCTTCCGTCGCAATCTGAAGCTATTGTCACGTTCTTATAGGCCTTTCCAGGTCCTCCAGAAGCTTGAATCGGTTTCATATAGTCTAGATCTACCCTTTGAAGCCAAGATTCATTCGATGTTCCACGTCTTTGGGGAAATACGGCCTAAACCAAAGCTCATTGTCAACAGATGCCTTATTTTCCATGGGAATCAACTGGTGACAAAATTACTGATCAAAAGGGCAGGGACAACCTCGGAAGACAACACATGGGAGATCTACCCTCTAAAAAATGAAAGAATTTTACCCACACTTTGTGGGCAATGTTCTTTAAGGGAATGAGATTGTTATAAACCTGAAGTGATACAACGTTGTTTGAAGAAAAGTGTTGTATTTCTAGTGTGCAACGAAGCTTTCAGGAATTAAGGTAAGGGTTACAAAATTATGGGTAGCTCAAGACGTGGTTGTTTTGGAAGGGATTCTAGAAGCAAAAATTTGTTATGTGTTCTGTAACAGCCCTCTAGAAATTCAAAAGTAGAATTTCTATTGGTTTTAAGAACCTCATGAAAACTCTATAAGTTTTCACGAATCGACCAATCGCATAGGTCTTAGTCTGTCAACATAGTTAGTGTTATCACTCACTATGGTGCCAGAAGTGAGATTATAATTATTTGAGTAGTTATAAGTGTCAGAATGCGTTATAGTCTGTGCCATTAGACTCAGTTGATTATTTAGAACTTTATAGCGCAATAAGTCCATTTTCATATTTTCGGACGAAACAATTGTTTGAAACTATAAAATTATTTTTAGGAGCACTTTGAGGTTGAATTTTGGTAAACGATTTTCACTGTATGTTAATATGAATATTTAAGAATTTTTAGTGCTAAGTTTATGATTCACTTTTTCAGAATAAATAGTAACTTCGGTAAACGCACCAATTACAGTGTTTCAAAATCACAGTGTGGAATGTCCAAATTAGATTAGAGAAGTTTTATTTGGACACTTGGCAAGATCTTAGCCACACTTAATAAATCATATTAGACACTTGGCACCATGAGGAACGTTTGATGGATTTGAATGAATCAGAGTGTGAGATCATGCCACCTAAGTAAAATCCTATTTTTTTTTTCATCTGATCAACCAAATTATGTCAGACCAAAGAGGGTTTCAACCCTAGTGAAACCATAAATGGTTGGAATCCAATCGAAATCCCAAAATCTTGGTTGAAACCGAAACCTAAAGTTGGCCTCCAAACCCTTTTTTATTCGATTTCTAGTATTGTGTTTAATTACTTGTTAAATCACTTTCACATATTATTAATTTCTCAAATTCTTGTTATGATATAATTATCCAACTTTTTAAACTTTGAAAATGTGATTGGGCCAAGAAAATTTAGATTTGGACTTGATAGCATCTCAAATCCTAACCAAACCCCCTTTAAACCCTAACTTGAAGCCCACTTGGTTAAGGCCCACCAAGACCCACAAATTTGGCCACCTTGGCAAAGGTTCTTGAAGAAGTTTCCTCCCCCACATAGCAGGCCATCCATTGACATTGGATGCACCCAATAGTGCCTTGATGTGAAAGAAAAATCCAGCTCATCAACCTCTATACCTCACAGCTACTGCAGGCAGTCCTTGCCCCTCAATATTCTCCAATTTATGTCACATAGCCACCTCTAATCAATGGTCATTCATGCTCATAACTTCCCCCTCCAGAAGTCTAAAGTCGTGCAAGATAAATTTCACTCCCTTTCATCACTTCTTTACTCCGTTCATAGAGAGAAACTCAAAAGAGCTCTCCCAGGCAGATTTCTAGATATTTTTGCGTGGAAATTTTTTACCCTTTATAAGTATTTTCGCATGATGACTCCTTCATAAAAGTTCTTCTTCTTTGAGTGTAGTTTCCATGGATATTTTAATATTCTCATTCCATACTCATTTTATCGGTAAAAAGATTTTTAACCATGGAAATGTCATTCTGGACGTGAAACTGGAGAATATGTTATGTTTTGGAATTTTTGGCCAAGCTAATAGACATATCTTGGTCCAAAAATTTCATTGAATGTTGTTAGCATGTGTTTATAAATATTCATTGATTTGTTGTTGCATGAATAAAGTTTTTGATGATAGATTTCCTTAGATCTAGAAACTTGAAAACTGAAAGTAGAAAAACAATTTTTGTTTTGAGAAAATTTGAATATTTCGTGATTTAATTTTACTCCAAAGGCTTTGATATTTTTATGTGATGATCCTAAGTATCTTATTTGCATGTTAGGATATTAGTTTGAAGATATTTAGTGTTAATTTCAAATATATGATTTTTCTATGCAAGAGGATTTTGGTTAGGCCTAAGATTTGATATTTTTGGGTTAGATCTATGTTTTATTGAGTTTTAGCCATGTGATTTTAATTTTGATAGTTGGATCTTCTTTAAGACACATTTTTAAACCATGTGATGTTTTTGTTTGAAAATCACATGTCTTTAAGCCATGGATCAAGTGATTGATGAAAGTTAATTGAGAGAAAAGTTTATGTTTTTGGACTAAGTGTAAAACCAAAAACTCCAAGTGTTGTTTTGTGATTTTTGGTGATTTTTGTTTGATGATTTAAAGCATGGTTGATATTAGGATGATGTTATGAATATGTTAGAAGTAAAATTTTATTTTATTTTTTTTGAATTCTTGGAGATGTTTTTATTAAGGTCAAAATTTGTGATTTAAGAGTTTACTTTTTGCTAAAAGGATTGGATCTTTTTACAAAATATTTTGTGTTGATGATTAATTTTTTCTTAATGGATATTTTAAGAATTTTTAAACTTAGGATAGGAAGATCTTTGTTACAAAATTTGGTTTAATCATGGCTTTTGAAGATGGAAGAAATTGCAACCAAAATCAAGAGAAATGACCTATGAGTGTTTCAGCCATAATGACTTTTCCATAGTTGTGAATGGTTTTAAATTTTTCTAAGTTGATATTTGAGTTTAAGACAAAATTTACATACCTCATGTAAAGTTTGGTAATTTTTGGAGTTATGATATGAAATCCTTAAATTAGGAGTAAAATAGTCTTTTTCTACATATAGAGGGTAAAATGGTAATTTTACTCTAAGATTTCTCTTTTCACATTTCTAATTGTTAGTAATTAAATTTATAACTTTTAGAATACCCTCTTATAGTTCCTCATGTTTCACGTTTTATTCTTATAGAATGCGATTATCGAGATAAATTAGCTCTTAACTTACTATCAGTTTACAATGTATCTGTGATGGGTAAGGAAACTATAGTTTATGTTCGTATGTTGTTATATATGCCATGTCATCACATATTTATCTATTACACGAATTATTCTGTCACAAAATACTTATCTGTTATATAATATATTTTGTCACATGTTACTATCTGCTGCAAGAATGTCACATTACATATGCCATCTATTACATGAATGTCATGTCACGTAATATTCATTGTCACATGTTATGTCATGTTAGGAAATATTGTATGTTATATGTTATGTCATGTTACGAAATATTGTATGTTATATGTATACCATGTTATGAAATATTTTCTATTACATTTGTCACAAAGTTTGTTATGTCTGTCGTCTTACGTTCATGTCACGTTATGCTACGTCAGAACTTCTGTCATTTCGTACTCATGTCATCCCATCTCGAATACAGTTTGTGTATCTCAAGAACAATCTTATTAAATTATTCATGTCAATCATGATCCTAAGCGCTAGGATGTGGTAATATCCTAGTGGAACTCTTTTGTTCACACTGGAGCATCTAAATAAGTGTGAATTTCTTGGGTTGACGAAGTACAATCAACAAGTTGGGAATGAGGCCTAAGTAGCTGTTCACCGGAGCATAGTAGGCACTAATACCGATGGAGCCATACTTTAGTTTACGTGTGTCCACAGCAAGTGTGACACAAACAATTCATGGGGCCACAACAACTGTGGAGCATATACTACGTGAGACACAACGATTGTAACACGTAGAATACGTGGAGCCACATCAACTGTGGAGTACGTATTAACGCACTCATAGCTGGTATAGATAGCTGGTATTGTGATGCAGTAATCGGTAGGGACACACGGCTTAAGGGGACCCGTGTAACACCTGTATAGTCATTTTATTAATTAAGTCTATTGAATAAGATTCCAAATTCATGTATTTCACGTTCAAGTCATGTTTCACATTATATTATATTCAAGTTTACGTTCATGTCAAGTTTCAAGTTTGTCATGTCAAGCTAAGTTTCAGTTTCAGTTAAATTATGTTAGCTCATGTCATGTTATGTCAAGTCACGTTATGCTTATTATTTCATATCATGTTATGTCAAGTTATGTTATGTTTACTATTGGCTTGATTCTACATTCATACCTTTATTACCATGCATGCCTCATTAATCTGTGTGAAAGTCTTAACTATCATTCCCACTAAATGGTAAGCAATGTGTTAGGATCAGAGTAGGGAGTAGACACTGGTAGACCGGAGGAGGTTGACTAGATGTCACAGACGCTTACAGCTTCCATAGTTAGTTTTTTTTTTTACAGTATTCTGACCTCGTTGTCGAGTTACGCGAGTTACTCAACGAATTGGCCCAATAGTATATTTTGGTATTATAAATATGGAGTTTAGTTTCTTATGTTTTGAGATTACAGTCTTCTGAGACTCATACTGTAATCTTGAATGTTTATTTTGTTAAGTATGAATGGATTACGCTTTAATTATTTGGAATATTATAAGTTTAGTGCATAATATTACTCAAAAAAAAATATCCGCTGTGAATATTGCATAATTTTAGATGCATGTTAAGAACATTGCATCTTATATATCATGAACGAGGGTAGGTAATCTTGTGTTGCATGTCCCGACACTTCAGATGTCCGTCCGATCCCAAACGAAATCTAGAGGTCTCTCATTGTATTGGGCATACATTTGACATAATCTCAATTATTTTCTTTTCTAGCTATTAAAATTTCCATTTACTATTTTTTGTTATTTTTCTTTTGGAGTGAACCTTTTGTCCTGAATATAAGCACTGGAAGTTGGGAAAAACTTATGCATAATTTTCATCTTGTAAGAACTTTGAACTTTTAAAGGTTGGGTTGCCTTGACTCAACCCCAAGCATATGATATTATATTTTCCGTCGTTTCTTGCATATATCTTGAATTATAATTACATCAATATTTGAGGTTGCTTACAAATTATTTCGTAGAAAGTAAAACCTACAATTAAAATCTTTGCCAAAAGAAAATCACTCGCTTTTGGAAGTAAATTCTGTAAAGAATATTAAAATAGTAGCAAGAAAGAAAATGAAAAATTCTGCTCATTATCTCTACATCACATATCTGTTTTATTTTTTATTTTCTTCTTGATAAATATAGTATATAGATGCTAAGGAGAATAATTTCTTTAATTTAATAAGAATAAAATATTAAAAAATAAATAAAAATTACGTGCAGTGGTGCGCGGTACGCTGGTTCAAAGGAAAAAGGAAACTAATTGGAATGACAAAAATGGCCTCAAAGTTCGTATATATTACAACACGTGCAACTTATCTCACGGGCGCACGCTAGCACATCCCACCTTCTCTCGCAGAAGACACTCTCATTCTCCTTCTCTCTCTCTCTCTCACACCCCGGAGGAGCTGTGTCTCGGTTGAGAAAACTCATTCAGGTCAGAGAAATATGTTTTTACAATTTCAGAATCTGTAACCTCCCATGGTTATTCCTTTCTTTTTCTTCCTCAGCAACCAAACGAAATGCAAGTGGTTTCTCATCAAAAGCTTTGATTTTTAATAGGAGGAGGATATGGCGAGCGCAGTGGACGCGGCGGGAGATCCGATCCCGACATCGGCGGTTCTGACGGCGTCTTCGAAGCACATAGCGGTGAGGTGCCAAGCGGAAAACGTGGCCTTCCTCAAGTGCAAGAAGCAGGATCCTAACCCCGAGAAATGCCTTGACAAAGGCCGACAAGTCACTCGCTGCGTCCTTGGCCTGTAAATTCTCTCCCATATTTTCTATTCTCTCCTCATTTCTATTGTATTTTATTTTATTTTATTTGCTTCCCAGCGTTATCTCGATTTGTGCTTTGTTTGGTTGCTGGGGAAATGTTAAAGAAGAGGGGAAATTCGAGTATCGAAGACTGACACTCTCTTATTTTGAGTACAGTAGGATGAAATAAATTGAATGAGTAAATTCAAGAAACTAACAGGACCATATATATTTGGAAATTTCAGCTGTTTAAATGTCGTTTCCTTTCAGAAAGCTTGGCAATTGAGTGGATATAGGGTTCTCTCTCTCGAAATATCATTCTAATTGTATTGTAAATTTGAGAGATTTCCTTTTATTGTTTTGTTTCTTTGGAATTGAAGTTCTGTAGTCTTGGCAACAGTCAATAAGAGGCATTCTTGTTGTAACTAGGCAAAGGCATTGTGAAATGTTTGTTGTATTCAACTTATCAAAAAAAAAAATGTTTGTTGTATTCCACTGCTTTGTTGCTTTTTTTTTTTTCTTGTTAACGTAAAACCTCAGCTAGCCATGGCCTTTTGGACCTACTCTGGGGAGTAAACCCCGAAGACATGACCTCCGTCAGAACTGTGCATCAGGTAATACTAGAGAATTTCTACTGAAGCGTGTCCGACATTGTAACACCCCCTTCCCGTAGGCTAGGTGTGTCACGTAATTTTCATGAAAATAAATCCGCCAAGAGATTCTCTAAGTTCATAACTAAAAAGATACTGAAATTTGACATAAAATAAAAGGTCTCATAAAATTTTCATCCCAAAAACATTAAATGAATAAATTGAATAAATTCATGTCATAAAAGACATGTTTTATTTTAGAAATGTCTGAACTAAAAATAAAATGCTCCTTTTACTCCTGGCCTGCCTGCTCGTAATCATCATCTTCACCTGGGTAGTTAAAAACATGAAAATAAACTAAAATGAGTCGATGACTCAGTAAGAAATCCATCACAATGTAAACGTAATAAACATAAGATTTTCATAAGAACTTTCATGCTGAAAACTTAAACATTCATGACTGATCATGCTAATGCTTATGCTATGTATGACTGATTCATCTGAACTAACTGACTGATTTATCTGACTTATCTGACTAGCCAACACACTTAACCCTGTGTGCAAGGTTGTGCACCAGTCCCACATCCCGCTGCAGCAAGGGGAACTGCTGATAGTACTCTAGCGTACTATGGTGGACCACGACTGAGTTCGTGGCTTGCACACCACCCTGAACTGAACTGCATTGGTACCATGCATCTGAATGGCCATCTTATTAACTGATCTGAACTTATCTTACACTTGAATTTAAGATGGCTTACGTGTCTTATGCACATGAGATGCATGACATAATACTTAGATAATTATAACTTCTGAATCTAAACATGATGCGGAATGACATGATCGTGTGTTATGCTGGATGACATGCTTGCACATGACATGAGCGGTTCATAAATAATGGCTGACAATAAACTGGCTTGAATAATACATATAGACTAACTGTGATGATCCTAATTTATGATCAAATTACTTACCTCGTTGCGTTTTTTCTTGAATAAAACTTCGTAACTTGAGACCTATATACAATAAATAAATATCACTAAATTGTTTGGGAAATAAATAAATACTAATATCTTACTTTACTAAATTTGGAATTCTAAAAGGTAATCAAACAAATATTTTGTTTAACACTAAAATCAATAATTCTTAGCATTTAAAATTACTTAAAAATACTAGTTTATAATTTAGTGAAAATATTCGAGCTATTTTAAAATAATTCATAAAACTTAATTTCTCAAACTAAGTTTCATTTCTTAACATAATTATTAAATCTTATAAGAAATCTTATAAATATTAATATCGTTTAAATATTCTTAACATATTTCTTAACTTTCCTATTTAAAGTATCTATAGTAATTTTTATTAAAACTCTAATAAATAGATAAAAGAAATCTTAACTAAATTATTAGGCTCAATAATCTACTTTAAAATATAATTTAAAATTCTTTAAACATTTTCTTATAAAATAAGCATCTGACTAATATATTTATTTAATAAAATATAACTCCTCTTTGAAATATTAAGTCTAATAAATCACTAAAAATATGCTTGAAATATCATACAATCGGCCCAATTTAAAATAACAAGTTCCTAAAAATATCACTACAATCTGCAATCTAGCCCACAAAGGAAATGCCCAACAGATTTAAAATAAGGCCCGAAATACTATTAAAACACATGCTAAACAAATGAAGCCCACCACTCATAGGGCCCTAGGCCCGTTTGTGAACTCAAGTGATACCCATTACTCGGCAGAAGCAAGAAGGGTGCTGGAGAATTAAAACACACGGAACAAAACAAGCCGTGTGCGAGAGAAGGGAGAACTCACCGAGAGGGAGGTGCTCGACTGAAATGGAGATGGCGGTTCTGGGTGGCTGGGAGCGGCGCGATTGGAGGTTTATCTACGGTGGTGCAGCACTGAGCGAGAGAGAAAGAGAGAGTTAGAGAGAGAGAGAGAGAAACTGTTAACCGAAACAAAAGAGAGAGGGAAAGAAGGCTGGGCTGCCGAGGCCTTACCGGAAAAAGAGAGGGGCTCGACGGGGGCTGTAGGTCGGCGGCTTCTGTGGTGGTTGGAGAGGGGTTCGGCGCTTCAAGGGTTGGCTATCGAGGAGGAGGGCGACGGGCAGAAGCTACTGTTCAACACACAGGGTGCTTTCAAAACAGAGGATTCTCGGCTCAAGGTTTTCCTCTCGTGTACGGGTAAGCACAATTTTATAGTGGTAGAATGATAGAGAAAAATAAGAGAAACCCTAGAAGAGTAGAGATGTGCACGTGCAAAAAGTAGAGACGTGCATATGTAGAATTTTACTCGGCAACTGGGTTGAATTTCTCCACTAGGATGTTAGCGAAAAACACTGAGAGGTAAACAGAGGCTAACATCGAGATGGGTTCGACTGATTAGAGGGAAAAATAAAACTTGAAATTTCAAACAAAAACTCTAGTAAACATAATCCGATACACTTTAGAAATCCTTAACAAAATGAAACTCTAACAAAATTTTAAATAACAACTATAGTCGAAAATATAGAGATGAAGTAGATATAAATTCTGATAAAACTATAAATTTTAAAATAAAAGTTTACTAGAAAAATTTACTTATATACCCTAAAACAAAAACTGGTATGTTACAGACATAGTTCATCCCAAACTCTGAAAGTATTGGCAATTTGGCATGACTGTAGATGTTTGATTCGCTGAGAAGCACATAAACGAAGAGTATTAGCACCTTATCGATTTCTTCCCCCAGATTACTGTGGTCATATACTCGTTCGAGAATCTCTCTTTGTCCACTCTGCCCCAAAGAGTAATTTTTTTTTCTTTGAATCAATTAGATGTAGCATCACTTGGTGAAATAAGTGATTACATAACTCTTGAAGATTTTTTTTATAATAAGTAAACTCTTGAAAAAAATTTGAAACTAATATATTTTGCATTGAGAAATGCTTGATTTACAAAGAGATCTCACAAACTATTTGGCTTGTTGTGACACTTAGATCTATTTTATAATAAAATGATCTTTACAATCTCATGTCCCACAGCAAGCCACATCAATTTGTGAGTTTACTTTGTGAAATCTTTTTATGAGCCTAGCACTCCTCTTTTGCATTTGGTATTATTTCAGAGTAATGAGAAAGAGTCTTTCAAACTTGAGGCACATCTTTTTTGTTGAAGTTAATATAGAATTTTGTCAATTTTGTTGAAAGTTTGGATTCATTCTTAAACTGCTTCATCCATACTTGGGTTCTTCCAGAATCCATTTTGTCATCACTCGTTTTGTATTCAATGAAACTTTTCTCGGTTCCCCAGATTATTTTTGCTACTAATTGCATTTCCTCAATTATCTGTTTAGTTCTCTTACCTTTTTTCCCTCATATTTTATGCTTTTTGAAAAACAAGCCAATATCTTTTCTACTTTTTGATTGAGATTTCAGTTGGATCTTCAGATTTCATCTTGAAGACCTGTATTGATTATGTGTACTTCTATTGCTTAGGTCATATAAATACACTACACGTAGGAGTGAGTACGAGGGTGGTTGAGTAGTAGGGATAAACAGCAATATAATTTGAATGTATATGTTGAATCGTAGCTGAAATGATAAAAGGCAAGAGCAAATTCTTTTGTATGCTGGACTAGCATGTTTAAATTTTCCCCATCTTATGTCTCATCCTTGTTCATTATGATGCTGGACAAGTCAGCCTTTCTACTGAGCTCCTTTTGAACCTCGTAGAAATTCTTTCTGGTTATAATTTTATTGGCATGTAACTACTAGTTTGTTTTTGGAAATATGTTTCATTTCCTCCATAATGCACGGTAAAATGACTTCATTCATTGTTCAGGTGGCATAATTCTCAAAAGAATTTGAACTTTTTTTTTTTTTTATGTTCTGTTACAGTTTATAGAACTCGGCTAGGTAGAATCTTGTTAATTCATTTGCATGGAACTTTTTTGGACTTTAGATTCACTCCTGCACATGCAAAACAAGTTCGACACAGTGGTATGCTTAGCTGCAATTCTAATGATAGGATTCTTGGCACTGCAGGCTGAAAGATCTTCACCAAAAGTGTACAAAAGAGATGGATGCATATGTTGGATGCTTGTATTACCACACAAATGAGTTTGATTTATGTCGCAAAGAGCAGCAAGAATTTGAGAAAACCTGCCCTTTGGAATGAGAGTTACTGTGAGACTAATAACAGAATCCCCTGGTCACAATAATATATAGGCAGTTTGCATTGTGCAAGTACTGCTGTTGCATACAGTTTTAGGCATGGATCTTGTCACCCATTTTGGCATGTTCAGTGCAACTGGAAATGCTTCCAAGCAAGAAAGACAATATTGCCCGCTTTTCAATCATAATTATTTATGACTGACTGAATTCCTTTCAATACCAAGACTGGCGTATTTTTCTTTTTTGAAATTGCATTTTGCGTCCTTTAATTAACACATTTTCCAATGTGCATTATAAAGTATTAACTAATATATTGCACCCTTCAACTATCATTTTTTGTCCAATAGCATTATTTGTCTAAATCCGATATTTAAGATAAAAAAAAAAAAAAAAAGGCTTATGTGGCACAATCTCGAGCATTGAATTTTGATGGATAATCCAATTCTATAGTCTGTAATAGTTGAGAAGTGCAATGTGTCAATAATGTGCAATCTTATCACGCATGTTAGGTAGAAGGTGAATGGTGTATTCTCTTTTCTTTCCTTTTTTTAATATTTATTTTTATTCTTCTCTGCTTTCAGTCGCTGTTTAAGGAGCAGATTATTTTTCTGCTATTTTACTTGACGAGAATGGCTTACAAGGATTGGAGCAACAAAAGTGCAGTGACATTGATCAGAATGCAACCATTACCCTCACTGTTTTAACTTGTAATGACAATCAACACATAATCGCAAAACCAACAAGCAAGCAAATACTAAAAGATTTGCATTTTGCAGTCTCATAAGATTTTATGCCGCAAAAATATGGCCTATTTAACTCAAAAATATGGCCTATTTAACTCAAGGGGTTGGCCCAAATGGTGAAAGTCTTGGTCTTGGAATATCAATCTCTACAAGGACTAAAGTTTAACATCTCATAGGTGCAAACAATCCTTTGGAGCCATACCTCATGGTGAAAATTCAACGATTTAACCAATTCCATGTAAAAAAACTTTTAAAGGTGCGGTGCATGGAACCGAAATTTACTTTACAGGGATGAGTCCGAAGGGCCCTACCTAGTTGAGAAATGCTTCAATTCTGCTACACAGATGTTGAACAATCCTTTAGGGCCACACCTCCTGGTGAAAATTCAGCGATTTAACCAATTCCGTGTAGAACAACTTTTGAAGGTGCAGTGTACGAGACCGAAATTTACTTTACATGGATGAGTCTGGATGGCCCTACCTAGTTGAGAAATAGAACAAGATGCTTCAATTCTGCTACACAATTATTTTCTTCTTTTATTTTTTATTTTTGATAAGTAAAGGAGATGAAAGTGGATTTTCTTCTTTTATTTTTTCATATCATATGTTTAAATATCACTTCCATTTCAACTAAAAAAAAAATAGAAACCCCTCATCTTTTGTGCGTCACGTTAATCTGCAATTTCCCATCTAATACTCGGTGGAATGATCATCAAAGCAACGTCGGACATGAAATCCTGAATTTTCCATAGAAATCGTGTATGAAATTTTGAACTCGATCCACGCTATGCAAATTGCATTATACGAATTCTCAGAATACCCTGTGGAAATCTAATGCAAATTGCTTGAGATGCCCCCATTGGACATCTCTCCTTGCTAATAATGGTCATCCAACAACATCTGCTCTTAAGAACATGGCTTCATGAATGCACCATCCTCTAAGGAGTCTCGTAAGGATCCTATTCTTTGGGCTGGCAGGGCAGGAGAACACATCCCAACCGTCTTCTAGATATGCAACTATTCATTCGGAAAACCCTTCTCAGAACATATAATAATGAACACATGCTTAATAAATATGCCTCAGGTCACAAAGGGTACACGGTAGCGATATTTCATTGTTAAGGTATCAACAAAGATATCAATTGGCAATCTGAAATCCATATATTTCAACTATAGCATATTCATATATCTATGACAAATCCCATCACAACCAGATGTCTAACGATCATAAGAACAGGTGGCAGCACCAATCCACCACTTCCATAAGGAATGGAGCGTATAACCATTTGCTGCTAAAATAACTTGAAAAACGAAAAACTCGGGTTTGCCATTTCTACAACAATTAATCTATTCCCACAAAGTTACTGATGGTGACTTGGTCAAATTGCACTACTTTGCACCCCCAAAGCAGGGAGAACAATTGTCAAGATCCAAACCAACCATACAAACGATTTCATGCTACAAAAGTTACAAGCACCCACTTGATTAACAAACAAAATGATAAAAAAAAACTGGAACAACACACACATACAACCATGCAGAACTATCAGTCATATATACCAACATTGTACCCATTCAGAATACAACTAGCCAAAGTCATGCTTAAAATATGCTTGGAACCATTGAAGACCACCACATGAGCAGCAGCATATGACAACCATCAGCGAGGACTGCACAACAAGAATCAAAGAAACAGTCACCTTTCTTCAATTAACCATTGCAAAAATAGATATAAAAAGGTTTTCTCTAGTTTTGATCTTCAATTACCCATCGCCAACAGATATACCATCCAAGCTGATGGGACCTTGACAGATTCATTAGTTGAGTCATGTTTCTAAATCTATTAGAAACAAAGGGAGAGGAAACACTTTCTTGCCCTCAATGGCAAGCAAAATCACCAATGACAAAGGCATTCGAATGATAACATACAGAATTTATTTACATATTATACTCTACAAATCTTGTCTCCTGAATCTAAAGACCACGGATAATGATGATATATTTAAAAAGGATGTGTATTAGATGGTACTAAAAATATTTGAAAGTCACAGCATACAGAAATGGATCATGAACCAAACCAAAAATATTCTACCTGTAAGATCGTGACCGAGATCTTGAAGGACTGCGATTTTTACCCCTTGGACTCAGTGACCTGCTCGGTGCATAACCCCTCGCAGCATGGGGACTCTGACCATTTTCCCTTGGACTCGGGGACCTCCTGTAGTCCCCCTCATCATGTGGAGAAGGAGAACGATAATCATCCCTAGCCCCATGGTCCCTGTCTCAGAGGCAAGAGACAGACATTGCTTTAGAATAAAATCAAATAAAAAGTCATAAATCAGCACATGGGAAAGATCACACCAACTAGAAACATCTCTAATTTTCATCAACATGTATCTTTACAATTCATATATCTACAAAGCTCCATAAACAGAACTAATTTCAGCAGTCATTGGGATCAAAATTAGGTACATTGTTTTAAAATAGAAGAGCTGCCACTTACATCCTCTTCAAATCTATTTGATCAAAATATGACCTTTACCTGCACCTTTCCAGGATTTCTGAACAAAAATACGAAACTTGGATCCAAACAGTGAGAGTTAAGCTCTATAATGATGTACTGGATGATCAGCATCTGATAACTTCATAGCTCTCTTGGCCCCAACTTTCTAAAACCTCAAACTATCTTTTTCTTGGACAAGGTCATCGTATCTCTACCAGAAAAAACTTTGAATGGCTTCCTTTCTTTGAAGATGATTCTTTCTTTGGCCAAATATATGCTCTATATTTCTTTCTTAACTGGATGGTATATGCAAAACAAGGTATCAACTTAACAAATTTCTTATGAAAGAAAAAATTACTTGAACAGCTTAAATAAGGAGAATACATAAGTACTCTTGATCAAATCATCTCTTGCACCAAATTTAACTAGTCAAGTTCATTCAGCAGTAGCAAGCCTCACAAACAAAATTCGGAGGAAAGCAAAGCCCATGGAAGTAGTAGAAAATAGCTGGTGAGGGTGACATAATAGCTAAACTTATGGAGCGACTTTGCTAGAAATGTAAGCAAGTTGCCCATCACTTTATGCTCTCTTTTCTTGTTAATCTTTTTTAATCCAGAAGTCTTTAAAGTCTCCCTTTTCACTTTAATATCTGCATAAACAAGGGCACCGGCAGATATTATTTATTGGAGCAAGTGCTACATTATGTCTAAGAGACAACAAACTCCTTACATCAGAAGTCACAACAAAGGAAGGTGGTTAAACAACTGGAGAATAGTTCTTGAGTTTTCCAAGATGTCTTCTTTCAATAAGTGAATAAAATTTTTACAAGATACAAAGCAGTAACCCAGGGGGCAGAAGATCTTCTCAATCCCACACCAAACAAAAAACAAAAAGAATTGCCATCCTTGGTTGACAAAAGTTCTTATATATGTACCATTTTTCAACTTCAGCAGATAAGCTATCACTGTTGTAGAGATATCACCAAGATAAAAGAGCATATTTATCAATTATCATAATACACTTAAGGATAACAATCTGCCTACGTTCAAATAAAGGAGTACCAAAATAGCTTTCAAATATCAAATGACTAGCATTAGTTTTGTCTTGCTATTTGCTAGCAGCGATTAATCTCAAGTACGGTAGTTCTAAATTAAACATATATATGCTAATTATCCACATGGACATGAGATAAAATATGCTAAACATTTTTCATTTTTCCCATGGAGGCTGTAGAATTATAGGGAAATTTAATTTGATGATCTGTCAGCAATGTTAGGGGCTAAGATTGAGGAGATCTACAGCTAACAGATCATGTTTTCTTATCCCATGATTTTAGGGGATTTGGTAGTCTGTTACCAAATCCGTAGATATGAGTTTCCTTGTTTATAGCTTTCTGTTTTAGGTAGTTTTTGATTCTTTCCTAGGTAAGTTGTAAATATCCCTAAAATAGATGAGGATTATCATCTATATATAGAGGGGAATGTAATCATTATTTGAATTATTGGAATATTAAGTTTTTCCTTCCAAATCGATATGGTATCAGAGCATTCTCTGAACCCTAATTCCCTCATATGACCAAATACGGGAAATGTGATTCAACGGCTACCGTTTCCCAAATCACCTCCAATCAGGAAGCCATGGCTTCCAGCAACAGTAGTGCAGATAGTAACCTCATGCCCATTACAAGACACAAACTGAATGGGAACAACTATCTCCAATGGTCCCATTCCATAATGATGTTCATATGCGGAAAGGGCAAAGACGATTATCTCAATGGAGTTGCTGCCAAACCAAACAAGACTAATGAAAAGTTCAAAGTCTGGAATGCTGAAAATAATATGGTCATGTCATGGCTCATTAATTCCATGACAAATGACATTGGAGAAAATTTTCTTCTCTATGGAACAACAAAGGAGATTTGGGACGCTGCCAAGGAAACGTATTCTAACAATGAGAATACGTCGGAATTGTTCGAGGTGGAGAGTGTTCTCCATGACTTCCGCCAAGGAGAGTTAACGGTGACTCAGTACTTCAACACACTTAATCGCTACTGGCAGCAGCTGGACTTGTTTGAGGAGCACAATTGGAGCTGTCCGGATGATGGAATCAGGTATAGACAGATTATTGAACGGAAAAGAATATACAAATTTCTGATTGGATTAAATAAGAATCTCGATGAAATACGAGGAAGAATCTTAGGATCCAAACTACTACTAAATATCCGGGAAGCATTTTCAAAAGTTCGGAGAGAGGAAAGTCGAAAGAAGATCATGATGGGCTCTCAAGATTCTGTGACAAATCCTAAGAGCTCAACCCTTGCAATTAGAGGAAATCCATCCAACAATAATGATCACAGACCAAAGAAAGGCCGACCATGGTGTGATCATTGTCGACATCCTGGTCACACCAAGGACACCTGCTGGAAGATTCACGGCAAACCTGCAGACTGGAAGCCTTCCCGATTTGCTAATAACGAAGAAGGACGGGGCAACTTCGTCTCCATGGATGAAAAATCATCACCCGACACTCCCTTCAGCAAGGAACAGATAGAAGTCTTTCAGAAATTGTTCAGCCAATCCCTGCTTGCACCTGCCCCCACTGTGGTTGGTACCGGTTCCTTGGCACAAAAAGGTAATTTTTTGAGTGGTCTAAATGTTAAAAAGGAGAAGCTAAGTCCATAGATTATAGACTCAAGAGCATCTGATCATATGACTGGAGATGAAAAGCTTTTTTCCACTTACAATCCATGCTATAAAAATTTAACTGTGAGAATAGCCGATGGTTCACTCTCAAAGGTGGTTGGTACAGGTTTTGTTAGAGTTTCAGAGAACATCACTCTTGATTCAGTTCTCCTTGTGCCAAAATTAAATTGCAATTTACTGTCCATTAGTAAACTCACTCGGGATCTCAACTGTGTTACTAAATTTGGCTCCAATCTGTGTGAATTTCAGGTCTTGGACTTGGGGAAGGTGATTGGCAGTGCTAAGATGTGTTCGGGGCTCTATCTTCTAGAGGTTAATGATCCTCCTCAAGGAGCAACTCACCAATCCGATTGTTCAGTGTCCAGTAGTCCTATTTCTTTGTCTGTGAGTCGGTCTAATAATGATAGTGCAATTATGTTGTGGCACTATATAGGTCATCCAAATTTCTTGTATCTTGAGAAGTTGTTTCCTTCATTATTCCATAATAAAAATCCAAATGAGTTTCAATGTGAGATCTATCAATTTTCTAAATATATTCGTAATTCTTATCCTAACCGATCCTACAAAGCATCTCAACCTTTTTCCATGATTCATAGTGATGTATGCGGTCCTTCTAGGATAAAAAAATGTTACTAGTTCTCGCTGGTTCATTTCATTTATTGATGATCACACTAGACTCACATGGGTATTCCTCATGAAAGAAAAATTAGAGGCAAACCAGATTTTCAAAACCTTCAACACCATGATCCAAACACAATTCCAAGTAAAAATCCAAATTCTGAAAACTGACAATGCCAAAGAGTATTTCAACTTCATTCTTAATGATTATCTCGAGTCATGGTATAGTTCACCAAAGTTCCTGTGTCAACATTCCTCAGCAAAATGGTATTGCCGAAAGAAAAAACCGGCATCTTCTTGATGTTGCTCGCTCCCTAATGTTCTCTACCCATGTACCAAAATTTTTCTGGGGTGAAGCCATCCTCACTGCCGCATATCTCATAAATAGGATGCCATCTCGTATTCTCAACTTCCAGACTCCCTGTCGAATTCTTCTTGAGTCCTTTCCCAATACTCGTCTCATCTCCACCATCCCATTCAAAGTTTTCGGGTGCTCAACTTTTGTCCATGTCCATCAACAACACAAGGCAAAACTTGATCCTAGAGCTCTTAAATGTATTTTCCTTGGGTCCTCTCCAACTCAAAAAGGATATAAGTGCTACTCACCGGTCACTAAATAGTTCTATCACTCCATGGATGTCACCTTCTTTGAGCAACAACCTTATTTCCCCAAATCTGACATTCAGGGGGAGACTAATTTTATCCAGGAATACCAGCTTTGGGATATTGAAGAATCATCTCATTTCTCTCCTAATTCTGACCAACCCTGCCCATCTCTAAATCATGAATCCATTCCTCCTCAAAATCCCTTCCTTGAATCTCCTTACTTTCTAGAATCTCCTTCTCAAGATCAAACCAACAATCCGCCTACTAATCCACCTCAAAATCTGGACACTATTCAATCAACAAAGAATGATGAGTTGATTACCTACTCAAGGAGGAGAAAGAACCAAAAGGAGATGGAACAACAAGCATCTCTTGAGCAAACCCAAGAGTTTGACCCAAGTCCTAGATCAAGTGAAGATCCATCAGCTAACTATAATCCCGAAACTAATGATGATGGTGACTTTCCTATTGCTGTGAGAAAAGGTGTAAGATCATGCACAAAACACCCTATATACACATTTGTGTCATATGAAGGATTGTCACCAAAGTTCAAAGCATTTGTTGCCAACCTTGACAACATCCAAGTTCCTAATAATATACAAGAAGCTTTCAGCTCACCTGAGTGGAAATCAGCAGTGTATGAAGAAATTCATGCACTTAAAAAAAATGGAACCTAGGAAATCTCATAATTACCAGCCGGAAAACGCCCAGTAGGCTGCAAATGGATCTTCACAGTCAAATATAATGAAGATGGGAGTGTTAATCGATTCAAGGCACGGCTGGTTGCAAAGGGATTCACCCAATCATACAGAATCGACTATGAGGAGACATTTGCCCCTATAGCCAAGTTAAACACAGTTCGGGTTCTACTATCTTTGGCTGCAAACCTTGACTGGCCTCTCCACCAACTAGATGTCAAGAATGCCTTCCTAAATGGAGACCTAGCTGAAGAAGTTTACATGGAAATTCCTCTAGGATTTGAGACACAAATTACACGCAACAAAGTTTGTAAACTTAGGAGATCTCTATATGGGCTCAAGCAATCTCCAAGAGCCTGGTTTGAAAGATTCACAAAGGTAGTTAAGAAACATGGCTACTCTCAATGTCAAACGGACCATACTCTATTTGTTAAACACTCTCTTGCAGGAAAGCTTGTTGTCCTCATTGTATATGTGGACGACATAATTCTAACAGGAGATTATGAAGAGGAAATCTGCACCATCAAAAGTTTTCTAGCTGCAGAATTTGAGATCAAGGACCTTGGGAATCTCAAATACTTCCTAGGTATGGACATTGCAAGGTCAAGAAAGGGAATCTCTGTCTCACAAAGAAAATATGTCCTGGATCTCTTAAAAGAGCCTGGAATGCTCGGGTGTAAGCCGGCAAATACTCCTATGGATCCAACAACCAAACTAGGAGCTAAGGAAAATTGTGCACCTGTGGATAAAGGGAGATACCAAAGATTAGTGGGTAAACTAATATACCTATCTCACACACGACTAGATATTGGTTTTTCTGTCAGCATGGTAAGTCAATTCATGAATAATCCAAATGAAGAACACATGGAGGCTGTGTATAGAACCCTGAGATACCTGAAACTAACACCAAGTAAAGGATTATTTTTTGAGAAGAACCAAAGAAGAGAGATTGAAGTGTTCAACGATGCAGATTGGGCAGGATCGGTACAAGACCGAAGATCAACTTCAGGGTACTGCACATATGTGGGGTAATCTGGTCACATGGAGAAGTAAGAAGCAATCAATGGTGTCAAGGAGCAGTGCAGAAGCTAAATTCCAGGCAATGGCACACGGCATTTGTGAGGGAATATGGTTAAGAAGGGTGCTAAAGGAATTAAAGATTTCAGATGAAGAACCTATGAAAATGTTCTGTGATAATCAGTCAGCAATCAGCATTGCCAAAAATCCAGTACATCATGATAGAAAAAAACATGTGAAAATTGATCGACATTTCATAAAGGAGAAGATAACGGAAGGAATAATCAAGATGTTGTACGTGCCTACATGCCTTCAAACAGCTGACATTCTTACCAAGACTCTACAGAGAAAGGTGTTTGATGATCTAAGTTCCAAGCTAGGGTTAATAAATATTTACCACCCATCTTGAGGGGGAGTGTAGAATTATAGGGAAATTTAATTTGATGATCTGTCAGCAATGTTAAGGGCTAAGATTGAGGAGATCTACAGCTAACAGATCATGTTTTCTTATCCCATGATTTTAGGGGATTTGGTAGTCTGTTACCAAATCCGTAGATATGAGTTTCCTTGTTTATAGCTTTCTGTTTTAGGTAGTTTTTTATTCTTTCCAAGGTAAGTTGTAAATATCCCTAAAATAGATGAGGATTATCATCTATATATAG
Organism: Cyclocarya paliurus; assembly: GCA_029856935.1. Classification (NCBI taxonomy): domain Eukaryota; kingdom Viridiplantae; phylum Streptophyta; class Magnoliopsida; order Fagales; family Juglandaceae; genus Cyclocarya; species Cyclocarya paliurus. The sequence goes on along the minus strand of CM056954.1, from coordinate 14,593,733 downwards.
AGGGGAATGTAATCATTATTTGAATTATTGGAATATTAAGTTTTTCCTTCAAAATCGATAGAGGCTGAACTAGAGAAGATTTCTTTATTAGAGAAGATCTCATGGAGGCAAAAATCTCGGGTTCTTTGGCTGAAGGAAGGTGAAAATTGCACTAAATTTTTTCATCATATGGCGAACTCTCATCATAGAAATAATGCCATTGAATATCTTCAATCAGGGGACTTTATTATTTCAAATCCTTTGAATATTAAGGCTCACATTGTTACTTTCTACGAGAAGCTTTTCCGGGAGGACTTCTCTTGGAGACCTAGACTTGATGGGCTGGATTTTGGACATATTGACCAGAACTACATGGACTGGTTGGAGAGACCTTTTGAGGAAGAGGAGATTCTTGATGTGGTTAGAGGGATGGTGCGTGATAAAGCCCCAAGCCCTAATGGTTTTTCTATGGCTTTCTTCCAAGATTGTTGGGATATTGTGAGAGAGGATATTATGAAGGTTTTTATCAAGTTTCATGCATACATGAAATTTGAGAAAAGCCTTAATGCCACCTTTATTGCCCTTATTCCCAAAAAAGTCGAGGCTGTAGAGATGAAGGATTTCCGCCCTATAAGCTTGGTCAACGGGGTCTATAAGATCATTTCGAAGGTTCTTGCCAACTGTATGAGTATGGTGCTGGAAAAGATCATTTCAAAAAATCAGAATGCATTCATTAGGGGGAGACAAATTTTTTTGATAAGTCATTAGGGGGAGACAAATTCTAGATTCAGTTTTAGTTGCCAATGAATGTTTGGAAAGCAGACTTTTTTTTTATGAGTAAGAGTAAATTTATTGATATGAATGAAATAGACATAGCCCGTGTACACAGTAAGTATACAAAAGAACACCTGAATACATTCTAAGATCAAGAGATTAAAGACGAGAAGTCATGCGCATTGTTCCCATTAAGTACAATGGCTGAAAACCAAAGCATTAAAGTGTGTACAAAAAAATTCTGAAGCTCCGCCATTGTACGCTCTCTATCTTCAAAACACCGCTCATTTCTTTCCGACCAAATATACCACATGATGCACAACGGAATCATCTTCCACACTACTACCACTTGAGGACAGCCTTGAATCTCCTTCCAACAGGCCAATAAATCCATCACCCTCAAAGGCATAACCCATGCGGCGTCGACTCTTCTAAAGATCTCATCCCACAACACCCTTGTCACCTCACATTTCAATAGTAAGTAGTCCACCGATTCTCCATTTTTTAACACAAATAGCACCAATCCATCACGACGCAACCCCTTTTTCCTCAAGTTATCTGTGGTCAAAATCTGCCCAAGAGCAGCAGTCCATACAAAGAAGACCACTTTAGAATGCACACGAGACCTCCAAACTTTCTTCCAAGGGAAATGAACATTAGCTTGTGATATCAATATTTTGTAATACGCCCTGATTGTACATTTCTTGCTGCCATTAGACCTCCACTGCATCTTATCCCCCTATGCCGTGGTGTTTCCCTTAGAGTATATCAATCTGGAAAAATCTGAAACAGTGGGTAATTCCCAATCATGAATAGCCCGATTGAAGAGGACATTCCACTGGGGAGGGCCATGAGAAGATACCCACAAATCTGTCATAGTAGCATCCCTGTTAGCTGCAATACGATAGAGGGCTGGAAAAAACTGTGTTAAGATCGCGATCTCCACACCAAACATCATGCCAAAACTTAATTCTGATACCCTCTCCAGCCACGAAACGGGTATGACTTACAAAACTCGATCATCCCTTCCTAATAAATTTCCATAAGCCCACACCCTACCCCCCCCCCCCCTCTCACTTCATTAGAGCACCAACCCCCCCAAGCACCTCCGTGTCTACAATCAATAATTTCCTTCAACGACGACTCTCCCTCCAAGTGATACCTCCATAACCATTTCCTTTCTCCAACAAAGCTTTATTGAAGGTCCTCAAATTGCACACTCCCAGTCCCCCAATCGAAATTGGGGAACAAACTTTATTCCAATGAATAAGATGGAATTTCTTTTCCTCCCCCTCTCCCAAACAAATGCATTTTGAGGCTTAGCAATAATTTGTTCCAATACCAAGCTTAGACAGTTAGCAAGAACCTTCGAAATGATCTTATATACTCCACTCAATAGGCTTATGGGACGAAACTCCTTAACTGTCGTAGCCCCATATTTCTTTGGAATAAGAGCAATGAATGTCGCATTAAATGAGTGGAACTCCCCAAAAACCTGCAATACATCACATTTTATGATATCCCAACAGGCTTGAAAGAACCCCATCGAAAAGCCATCTAGAACCAATGATTTGTCCTTGGCCATCCTAAGAATGACCTTATAAATCTCATCTTCATCAAAAGATCTTTCCAGCCAACTCAAACTCTACGAATCTCAAACAACAGGTTATCAAGCTTCAGCCTCCAGCAGGCCGGCTTCGTGAGGAGGTTCTCATAGTAATGCACAATATGATTTTCTAATTCAAAGGGGGAAGTAAGCACTTGATTACCTGAATTAAGTGTCTCAATAGCATTGTTACGCTTATGTAAATTAGCCACTTTATGAAAAAACTTCGTACATTTATCGTCTTCTTTCAGCCAAAGGGCCCTAAATTTTTGTCACCATGAAGTCTCCTCCATCAACAGTACCCTCTCCAAATCTGTCACTACCGAACTCTTCCTCAATGATACCTCCTTCGAGCTGTCTCCCGTTAACTCACTCCCCTCTAACTCTTGCATTTCCTCAATAAGAGTAGTCTTCTGGTTGTCAACGTTACCAAAAACTTCCAAGTTCCACTTCTTAATATCGTGCTTCAAAGCCTTAAGCTTGCCTGCAAGAATGAAACTAGGAGTGCCTGTAAATTGATAAGAAGCCCACCAATGGCGCACCTTCTCTACAAAACCATCATCTGCTAACCACATATTTTCAAACTTGAAATATCGGCGTCCCCCATGAATACCCCCGCAGTCTAACAAGATAGGCAGGTGGTCCGAGCATACACGGGGCAGCCTCTTCTAACACAACTCTAGAAAGTGGGCCTCCCACGGCGGAGAAACAAGAAATCTATCCAATCTCAGCCAACCCCGACTATTAGACCATGTGAACTCGCCACCAACCATAGGGAGATCCATAAGATCTAGATAAAAAATGAACTCCGAGAACTCCTCCATGGCTAGAGAGATTCGATAATTTCCCGATCGCTCGCTAGAAAAGCAAGTGATGTTGAAATCGCCACCCATACACCACGGCACCTCCCATAAACAATATAAACCCACCAATTCCTCTCAAAGCCTTCTCCTATCTCTATCCATGTTAGGCCCATAAATGCATACAAAAGCCCACTCCCACCCATCTACCACATTTTTAAAACAGCTAGTGACCAAGAAAGTACCAACACACTCCTCTTTATTATTTTCATGATGCTTTGAGTAGAATGATTGATGCAGCTGTGTACAGGAATTTCATGTTGGGTTTTTTGGTGGGTGGAGTCTCGACTCTCTCCTGGTAGTAGTATCAAGGTCTCACATCTTATGTTCGCTGTTGATACTCTTATTTTTTCAGCAACCATAATCATGACCACCTTCGATCGTTGAGAGCTCTTTTATTATGCTTCGAAGCTGTTTCTAGGCTTGGAGTCAACTTATCTAAGTCAGAAATTGTTCCAGTGGCCCTATCTCAAATGCTAGGGACTTGGCAAACATTTTGGGTTGTAAGATCTCATCTCTTCCCATGACATATCTAGGCCTTCCATTGGGTGCCCCTTATAAATCTTCATCGATTTGGAATGGAGTGATTGAGAAAATAGAAACAAGGTTAGCTAGGTGGAAAAGGATCTATTTATCCAAAGGGGGAAGATTACTCTAATTAAAAGTACATTGTCCAATCTCCCAACATAATTTCTTTCCCTCTTCCCTTTGCCCATTGGGGTGGCTTGTAGAATTGAAAGAATCTTTCGTAATTTTTTTGTGGGGTGGTCTTGGTGATGACGGGAAGCTCCATCTAGTAGGTTGGGATAAAGTTTGTTCATCAGTTACTTGTGGGGGTTTGGGGATCCGTAATTTGAGGCTTTTTAATAAAGCCCTTCTCAGAAAGTGGCCTTGGAGATATCAATTAGAGAGGGATGCGTTATGGAAAAATAATGTTGATGCTAACTATGGGAGGGCTTGGGAGTGTTGATGTTCTAATGAAGTTAGAAGTGTGTATGGAGTGGGCTTGTGGAAGTACATACGGAATAGTTGGGGGGAATTTGTTAACCATGTTTTCTTTAAGGTTGGAGGAGGAGATAGGAGTCGCTTTTGGCATGATCTTTGGTGTGGGGAAGAAGCACTCAGGACTGCTTTTCCTTCCCTATTTAGAATGGCAAGGGACAAAGACTCCACTGTAGCTGATTCTGTATCTTTTTCCAATAATATTCCCCAATGGAATGTGAGATTTATTAGAGATGTTCATGATTGGGAAGTGCCGATGTTACTGCCTTTTTCAATAGACTGTATGACATAAAAATGGTGAGGGAGGAGAGGACAGAATGTTGTAGCAACACGCTAGAAATTCAATTTTTTCTGTTAGCTCTTATTATAACGTGTTGTCGTGCCATTGTGTCAACCAACTCCGTTGGAATCGTATTTGGAGATCTAAGGTACCGACTAAAGTTGCTTTTTTTGCTGGTTGGTGTCACTTAGGAAGATTCCGACAACGGATAATTTGTGGAAGCGAGGTATAATATGCTTGAACTGGTGTTATTTGTGCAAGAAAGATGGTGAGTCGGTTGATCATTTGTTTCTGCATTGTGACGTGGCAAAGACTCTTTGGGATGAGATTTTCAGCAAGTCGGGAATAGCTTGGGTGACGCCCAAGAGAGTGGTGGATCTATTGGCTTGTTGGAAAGGATCTATGGGCAGCCACCACATTTCTGATATTTGGAAGATGATTCCTCTATGCCTAATTTGGTGTTTATGGCTAGAAAGGAATGGACGATGTTTTGATGACAGAGAACTCTCGTTGGGAGAATTTAGAGTTTTTCTTTCAAACTCTTTGCTTTTGGGTGAAAACTGTTGTACCGAATGGGGGATCTTTAAATGTTTCCTTTTTAGACTTTGCTAGTTCCTAGCTCATAGCTTGTATTTAGGTGTTTCCGCTTGTATACTTCCTGTGTACTTGGGCTATGCCTATCTACTTGCATTAATAAATCTCTTATTACTTATCAAAATAAATAAATAAATCTACATATATACCCAAAGCATTTGAATTACTCATGCATTACATGGCCAATCCAAAGCACAAGTAGCTTACATCAGTTTATGCATTGCATAGCAAATCCGAAGCATAGGGAAGGGATAAGTGTAGTGTCAGATGGGCAATGATGAGGGGACTACTATCACATTGACAATAATAAAACCATCTTATGGAAATGGTACTCACACAATGTTCTAAACAATTTATTTCAGTTTTATACAACAATCTCACTTTACTTCTAGGCATAGAGGAGAACCATAGCCATTTTGCCATGAATCTATGCTGCCATTTATAAAAGAAAGATCCAATGTCAACTGAAAAACAAAATAATAACTAATGCACTCAGTATTTATGCCTGAACTCACCAACAAATGAGATGAACACAAAATATGAATGGGTTAGAATGTATAACTTTTTTGTGCATTCTGTGGCATAAAAAAAGTGAAAGAACTCTAATATCACTCCAAACAAATATCACTGTAATATTAATAGAGGAAATGAAAACCACACAACAACAATAGTCCCCAATTATCAATGGAAACTCCTCTAAGAGAGAAAATCCAAACCTTGAGTTGCGCCTAGCTGGTGTAGGTGACCTTGAGTAAGCTGAGACGAGCAAAAACAAATTAAAATAACTTTTTTTTATAAGTATACAAGTTAAGACAATTTAGCAGAAATTTTAGGGAATGTATTTTCTTTACACAAAACTACATGTAATACTTTTCCAATTTTGTAAAAATAAATTAATTGCAAAGGCAAAAGTATAAACTGACAGTGGTAACGTCTTCTAGGGGACCTTGGTGGAGTTCTCTTTCTGCTTCCTCCATATCGACCACTTTGTTTAGGGATGAAGGGTGCAAGAAAGAGAAACAGAGTCAGCAATCGGTTGATAAGGTAGACAGTTTATTCCAATTAAGAGGAAGATTACATGCCAAACAAAAAAGATCATGCCAGAAAATGTAAGAGAGTTTAAATGTTGTTGTACCTTACGCGGGAACTCGTACGCATTTCTTGAGGCGTTTTTCTATTCTCCTCAGCAAACACAATTCTTATTTCACGTCCACCAATAATTGTATGGTTCAGTTGTTGTTTGGCTTCAGCAGCATCTTCAGCATATCGGTATTTCACAAACCCAAAGCCTCGTGGCTCCCTATTAATAATGAAGAATAATAATTCGAAATCATCAAATTAATACTATCATAGTATTTGAACCACAATATCAACAAAGTAGGAAGTAAATAATTTTCCATTTTCACAAAAGTGTTTGCTTGATGAAATCTATCTTTTCTAGCATGCACGCACACAACACAACAAAACCATAAAAATATTACAATAGACATTTAAAATCAAACTTATCTATACCATTGCCATAATCCATTTTTGAAGACAACATAACTTGCACTGCTTTTTAGGCAGGGTATCTAACCAATATCCAAATATTACTCACACTTTATTCTGGGCTATTAGCATGTGTACAGACAGATATAATTTTGCACTGTGGAATCATTCTTGATTGATGTTAAAGACAACCTACCAATAGATAATGGATCGGTTGCTGTATTACTAACAATAACATAAGGACGGAACCTAGACATGTCCATAGCCCATGAACTAAAGTCTTGGAAGTAAATTGGCAGCACGCGTGAAATGGGAACTAAAATGCAGGCATAATTAAGATCCGGATTTTCAACAAAATTTCCATAAGGCAGCAAATACTTAAAATTGCCACGCTTAACGGAGAAATAGATAGGTGTGCCAACCTTGACATGCGATACACACAACTAGATCCGAAAACCTACGACACAGACACATATGGTAAGACCGAAAGCATACCCAGTATGGTAGTTCTTTGGTAGATACACATCCTTCACGGGACCAAATCGCTCAAATGGGATCCTCAGATCTTCTTGCCTGCACAACATAGTTTAAAACCCCAAATATTTCATTCTTGTACAATTGAGCAATCATCGAGTATATTAAGGGTTTGAGACATAATTAAAGTGAAAATTTAAAGAGAAATGCAGCTATGATAATAGAAATTCAGACTAGCTTTACATAAATAAGCATCGATGAAAAGGAGAATTGAAAAAGAATAACAATACAAAATTTCTCTAAACAATGAACTTGAGGAAAAAGAAACAGAAGAGACCTAGCGTCAAGGGGGAGATTGCGGACGAGCAGGCCAGAAGAAGCAGGGGAGCGACGGTCTCTGTAGGACCTACTTTCGCGGTAGCGATCGCGAGGCTCGTCGTCGTATCGCTTGCGTTCACGTGGAGGGGTCCTGCTCCGCCGGCGAGGGCTGTAGCTTCTGCTCCGGCTTCTGTACCTCGCCATCGCTGCAGAGTCTCTCACTTCTTTCTTGCGATTATGAGCAGATAGGTAGAGTCAAGGGACGGAGAGGATTTGAACACAGAGCACGGCAAAACCCTAACCTTGGGGGTAACAAAGGAGAAGAAGTGATCTCTATCTATCTATACATGCGTGTACAGTTCGTGTTTGTGAGAGATTCTCAAGTTTTGGAGGGAGAGGGATAAGGGCTTGCGAAGTCCGTATATTTCAAGCTTCAACCCAAGCTACTTGGGTTTTTGAATTCAGATCGCGTTATTTTTGCGACCTTCCAAGTAGCAACATTGAGGTCTCGTTCCTTTCCGGAAAACATTTTATCTCATCTCATCTCAATTTTATTATTATATTTTTCTTAATTTTAATATAAAATAAAATAAATAATTCAACTTTTTCTAATTTATCTCATATTCTCTCACCTAATCATTACAACTTTTCTAAATTTTAAAATAAACAATTCAACTCAACTCATCTCATCTCATCTCTGAAAACAAATAAGGCCTGAGTCTCGGTTTGGATAGATATTAGGAATATGTGATTAGATGATATATTTTAAATAATATAAGATTTTTTGAATTAAAATAAGAAAAGATAGTCTGAAAAAAATATATTTTTAGATAATGAGATAAGATAAAATAATTTTGATATTTTAGAATTTGAAAAAATTGTAGGTCATATTTATAGAGTATTCAAATTGTATACTGTTCATGTCTGTTTTTACTGTTTACATATTGTTTATGACAGTTTGGCACTGTTCAAACACTGTTTATATCTGTTTTTACTGTTTTATACTGTTTATTTACTGTTAATTTAAATAAATGTTTTCAAAATTTAAGAGATCAAATATTGTATTTGTATAGCTAAAATTACTGTACGATATAACTCCAGATAAGAGCACTCCCAATGGATGCTCTATAATATATTTTTCTTTATAATATAAAGAAATTCTCTTAAAAGTGCCCTCTAATGAATTTTGTATTCTATCCTTTATTTTATATTTTTCTACAGTAGCATGCTAAATGTAGAGGAAAATATTCATCTTTGTAATTATTTTAAATTAGTTTCTCTCTTCTGCTATTTGATTTTTCTCATTGATTCAAAAGTCATTTATTTTTATTTCATATTCTCTCTCTCATTCCCACACTTTCTTCTTTGTTGGGCACCAAAGACAAAATCTAAAACTAAATTAATCTTTTTACTATATAATCTATTCTTTTTATTATTTGAATTAATTTATCTTTTGATTTAGTTTATAAATTTGGATTAATTTAAAATATAACTTAATTATATAAAATTGTATATAAAAAGGTATTACAAATATCAAAAGATTTAAAAATATTATTGATAGTTAGAGAAAATATTTGAAATAAAAAAAATATATTAAAAAGTATAATATTTAAATTATATGAAGAAAAAATAGATAAATTGATATATGGTATATTATAAAAATCAATATGTAAAATAAAAAAAAAAATTATAATGATGTATTTTAAAAAATAAAATAAAGAAACCTTTGAGAGTGCTGTTAATATTTCCATCTATATCGACTAACTAAACGGGCCTAAGCTTTATCACGTGCTTGTTGAGGAAATTGTCTTCGACTCTGCGACTAAGGTCTTATGTAAAGTGTAAATTAGGTTCTTTATATCATTACTCACAGTCTAATAATCGGTATTGCTATATACATCTTAAAGTATTACTTATTCTCTTTAAAAACAAGTGAAGACCAGAATTAAAAAAATAATTTTTTTAATGAGTCTCTTATTTATCTATTTTTTTTCAAATAGAATACGCGAGTACTACACACTTCAGGACTATAAATATTATTTTTTTAATAAAAAAATAGTTTATACAGTTTTAAAATATATAAGTATCGCACATTCATTTTAAAAAAAAAATTCTCATATCCAAATGAGAAAATTTACTTTTTATAATGGGTCCTATTTTTTTTAGAGGATTGTGTGCAAAATTTACACACTCTAATATTGTATCTAACATTACTATTTAATAAAAAAATTAAAATTTATTTATTTTATGAGTAATACTACATACAGTCGTATAGTACACAAATGCTATGCAATCGATTTGAAAATGAGTGGAGTATAATATTAAAAAAATTAATTTTTTTCATAGAATAATACAGTCGTATAGTGCGCTAACATTATACAATCAATTTGAAAAATAGTTGAATCTATTATTAAAAAAATTAGTTTTTTCCATAGAGTAATGTTACATATAGTCGTAGAGTGCGCAAGGGCCGCGCAATCATTTTGAAAAAGAGTGAGTTCACAATTAAAAATTAATTTTTCATGTGAATCTCATATTTATTTACTTTTTTCTAATGAGATTGAGCGGTGCTTGTGCACTCCATGATTGCAAATATCATTTCTTTTTTTTTATGTGAGTTCAATATTTACTCACTTTTTTTAAAAGAGATTGCACGGCGTTTGCGTACTCCACAGCTATAAATATCATTTCTCTTATTTTATTTACAATATTACTTTTTATCCTAAAGTGAGGTTTCGATTGTGAGTTTTATTTTTTTAAGGGAGCTGTCATATTTTATTCATTAAATAAACTTACATTCATAACCGTATACATTCTGGGATGTCCTTATATTAGACATGATGTCATAAACTAAAATAATACATTTGGAGCTCCACCAGTACACTATTTTCTTTTATAACTGGTCTGTTTTCACTATTACTGATACTTTCTACAGATAAAAGTCTAAAAGACAACATTTCTGCCTAAATAAAGATTCAATCTCATTTTTCATAAAAATAGATGACTCAACCTCTACAGACTAATGTCTGTAAACAAACTATTTTGTTATTTTAATTAACAAAAAAGGAAAGTAGTAAAATAGATACGAAAAATGACGGATTACAGTTTAAACCAATTTCAGTAGAATTTGGATAGTGAATTAAGATGAATTGAGATAAAAATTGAATAAAATATTGTTATAATATTATTTTTTAATCTTATTGTTGTTTTTAAATTTAAAAATTTTAAATTATTTATTATATTTTTTTGTAAAAAATTTAAAATAATTATAATAATTAAATAAGGTAAGATAAAATAAGTTGAAAGAAACTCTGTGCCTAAATCTTATTATCTCCAACCATATTTGTCGGCATGACACATCCTAAATGGTTTAATTGGTCTACAAAGTGTGTCCTACGACGAATGTGACTAGATAGGACAAAATCTAGAAAGGACAAATCTAAATAGGACAAAATCTAGAAAGGACAAAATCTTGGATTAACATAACTTCTGCATATTTTAACTTATAACTGTTAACAAATTATGATATTTGCAATGTTCCTCTAGATAGATATTAACGTGAGTGTAATGTCTCCCTCCACACTGAAGATGGCAACAATAATTCTGATAAAAAATTAAAATACAAGTAAAAAATGAACAAGTCTTTCAACTTTTTTTTTTTTTATATCCTTATGAACAATTTAATCCTTGTTACCGTATTTTATGTTTTATAAAGTTTTGAGTATATTTTTTTCATATTAGAAGGAAATAATATAAGAAACATGAAAAAGAGAGTGACGAAAAGAAAGATAAGTAATAAACAAATTTTGCATTAATGAATAGTATAAACCACGCATTTTAGAGAACTGATGTTGCATTTGTTATACATTATCAAATGGAGGCGGTTGTGTTTGGAAGATGAAATAATCTCAATCAATCTCAAATAAATTATTGATAGGATTCATTATTTTTTTAACTTATTATGAAAGTTAAAACTCATATCAACCCATTTTATATATTCAAACACATATTTCAACTTATTTATATTTAAATACGTTTTAAAGGAACCTACAAAATATTATTATTTACAAATAAATTTAGATTATTTAATATCATCTCAACATCTAAATGCGGCCCGTTAATTATTTGATTCTCAAGAATCAATATTGTGAAAGTTAAAAATTGAGATCTCCATTTTATAAAGACATGAAAATTAAAGAACTAAAGCTATGATTTGTTATAAAAAAAAATGTTGGGAGATATTTGAGAATTTTGAATTTTTGTTTGAGATTGCGCTTTAGAAAAATGAGAGAAAATTTTGAATTTTGAATTTTTAAAAGTATTGTATGGTAGTTTGTGAAAATTGATAAATAAAGTCAAAAAATTCTTTTGAATATAATGTCTTAAGATTATTTTTATTTTAAGATTTGTAAAATTTGTATTGATTACTGTGTTTTTGATAATAATTAGATCACAAATAAGATAGAAAGTTGAAAAGCTAAAATAGAAAATTTATTTAAAAAATTTTTGAAAAAGTTTGGTAAACCAAACATGACCTTAAATCTGGTATAATTTGAAAAGAAACTAAAAAGTTCTGAAAAAGTTTGGTAAACAAAACATGACCCTAATTTTCTATTTTATCCTATAATATATTTTTACTATGAATTTTTTAATATTGTATTTGGTTGTTGAACTAAAATCAAATTATCTTAAACTAATCATTGTTGATATCCACTATTTTTTCAACTTTTCATAAAAAAATTAAATTTATCTCAACTTTCTTCATACATTTCAATTTAAAAAGTTAAATCATCTCAGCTTAATGAAATCTATAAATTATTACTATTCACAATTCAACTCATCACAACATTCAAACATAACTAAGTTAATAGAGGTGACAATATGTGACATGACCCGTTAACCCAACACTATCACGACACAATAATAGCGAGTTTGGATTTAGTCTTAACGGGTTGACCCGTTAAAATACGATTACTTAACGGGTTGATAACAGGTCAATCCGTTCTTACTCGTTATGACCCGTCAAAAAAGTTAAAATTACAATTATACCTTTATACCTAAAAATAAAATTGTTGAAATTTTAATTTCGATATTTTTATTGTTTAGATTGTAATTTTAGACTTGTAGTTAGTTTTTTACTTTTTATAAATATTGTGATTTTAACATTTATATAAAATTATGCTAAACTTAATCAGGTCAAATAAGTTAATTTCGAGTTTGTTCAACCCATTTATATAAACGGGTCAGGTCATGTTAACCTATTTTATAATATTCACTAACAAGTCATCTCATATCAACCCGTTATATTAAAACGTCATGTGAAGGTCTGAAATTTTAACACGATAAATTTAACTAGTCATATTTAAATTGACTTATATAATATAATATACATATCCTAACATATAAACGCGACACATTAAAAATATTTAAAATCCCTTTATTATTGGTCAAGCAGTCAGCATAGCCGTGCACGCTGGAACAATACCAAGTAAAAGGCCCAAATGATGGTATCCTTCTCAAAACCAAAACGAACATTTGAAAAATAAATATAGCTTTGGCACCTTTGCATAGAAAACGACAGCTTGGAGGGACGAAAACGCTCCAAAATTTGGCCTCTGATTCATTGTCATGTGAGTTTTAAAAACTAAAAACAAAAAATAATATACAAGAGTGCTATCTCCTCCGCCAAAAACGAATACATGTTTTTATATGAATTGGTATAAAAAATATTGATATTTTAATTTTTTTTTTTAATATCTTGATATCATAATAGATAATGTATTTACATATCAGCCTAAAAATACATATGATTTGATTTTTAGAGTTCTTGTCCAAGATTTTAAAGTCTACAGTATAATAAAGACAGATACATAAAGTGAGTCACATACTACTTATAACCTAATCAATTGTGTGAGCCTAATTTATATGTCTATCCTAAATTTAAAATTTGGACAAAAAACCTAACAAATGGATATGTTTGGAAGATGAGATGAGAATTTTGTGTTTTGTTTTAAAGTTTAAAATATTATTTTTTAGTTTTGAGATTTGAAAAAATTGAATCAGAATTTGAAAAAGTTATATTGGGATTTGAAAAAGTTGAATTATTTATTATATTTTGTATGAGGATTTAAAAAAGTGCAAAGATGAGATGATATGAAGATGAAAATTTTGGGTGAAACATATTTTCCAAACATATCATCTTTTGATAATATCTTCCTTCCACCTACATTCCTAATACCAATATTATGCCCTCTTATCTATCATTATTTAGAATCCGTTTGAATATTAAAAATATCTCATAATATCTGATTCACTCTAAAAATATTTAGAAAATCACTCCCAAGTATAAGAGTTGCACCAAGTAATATTAGGGGAGTCCCTGAGTCATCTCCTCAAGGAACAATTGGTTTAAGACTACGTTTGGTTGCAAATCTCAGCTTAGCTCAGTCTAATTTTAAACTAAGTCTAACATCCAAACACTCAACTCTTAAATTAGTAAACTCATCTCAACTCAAAATCTCTCCTCACTTCGACTTACGACTTTTTTTCAACTTAACACATATTTATACGTGAGACCCACAACTTTTGTCAACTTCCTATAAAAAGTAATAAACTCATCTTAACATCAAAATATATTTTAAACTCAATTTAGATGGGCTTCACATAACTCCATCCACTACTTAACGCACTACTATTTATAAAAAACTGAACTCAGCTCAACATCCAAATGTAACCTAAATCTCAAATTCAACTACCATAAAAAATACAAGAAGGTTATATCCTATAACTACTCTTAATGACATTCAAAATGAAAACTAATTTTTCCTTTAACATAATCTGAAAATTTTTTCTTTTACTCTCTTTATCTTTTTGTTGTTTGTATGAGATAATGAAACAAACGTCGAGTATGTTAGAAAAAAAAAATCTAAATGACAATATGAAATTGAACTTAATTCAGAAATGGAAAGCAACTAGTTGACAATCAAGAATTATTACTCCAATGCACCTTGGCACCAACATCACTCTCTTCCATACATTGAATAAATTCATTGACGTGCATTGAATGAATTGTGATTATCATTGCTTAAGAAGCTGAACCACACTCATCAATATCATCTAATCCAACAATTCCAGGCAATATACCAAAAATTATAATGGTTATGCTCTAAGATATCAAACACCTTACGTGTAATGTATAAACCAACTAGTTTTCATTCCATGAAGATCCAAACTACCCAACAACATTACCCTAATCAGAATTTACAACCAACCATAAGTATAGAAGAATGAAACCCATGAATCATAAAACAAGTCTCAAGAGAATCACAACTATAAACCCAATGTAAATGTAAAACAAACATAAATTCAAAGCTACTTATTAGGAAAGATAAAGTGATTAAACGCAAGAATGGGTTTCGAATCCAACCAACAGGTCTTTGGATTCAAAAACAAGCTATAGAAACAAGGATGGAATAGACTTCTGGGCATTTGGGAGTTCGGCTTGGAGTAGTCTGCGAACCAAGCAAAGACACCAAAGTTTCCTTTTCAATCTCCTTTTCTCCCACTCGCAAGGATTCCTTCCACCCGTTTGGGACATATGGCTTCTACACAGTTGCTGCATGGCTTGGATTCTCGACTCTTGCTCATGCTTGAGCTCGTGCATTTGATCGAATGATTCCCAAATGTTGCTGAAATTGCATCATACGGTTTGTTGGAGGAAACTGTAGCATTTTAGGACTTGAGGTGCAGGAGAGTATATGGCATTTCACTAAGGAGTAGTGGGCTGCCACTAGTTGGACTTAGATAGTTGCTTTTGAGCTTTGATGAAATTTTTTGCCACATAAGAGTGAAGAAGAAAATAACTAGGTTTTAAGATCACAAAAGTGCTAAGCACTTTACAACTAGTTCAAATTCCAACAAAATGGAAAATTAAAAAAAAAAAAAAAACATAGTAATTTCTTAAGACACAATATTTAAACTTTTTTTTTTTTTTGCCTAAAAAATGCAATTAAGTTCAAGTCGATTTTTCACAGCCTAATTTCACCAATTACTAATTTCTCCTAAGTGTTCAGAGTGGTCATCATTTTGCTAAGCGTGCCTCTAATTTCACTAATGGCCTGAGAATTCTAAGTGTTGGTTGCATTTTGGCTTGCTATAAATTGCTGAAAAGTGGTAGCCATCTGAGCAACTACATCATCCAGTGATTTCTAAAGAGGTTGAAAAGGCTGCTGATATTGAGCCATGGGAAATTGCTGAAAATTACTCTGAGGAGGAGCAGTTGGCTAACTTGATTGTTCTTGATCATTTCTCCATGAAAGATTAGAGTAATTTCGCCATGCTAGAGTATAAGTGTTTGACATTGGTGGATTCTGAGGTCGACCCACCCAATTTACACTCTAAGGTTGCTCTACACCATTCTCCGGATACATCGGTAAAGCGGGACATTCCAAAGCTTTATGAATTGTATAAGCACACACTTCCTGAGCTTTATTTACTGCCTTTACTTTCTCTAACTCCATAACATCCAACCTTCTAGTGATAGCAGCTAGCCCTAAACATTAGTGTCATCTTTCAGTTCATATCGCCCTCCACTAAGGGTGTAAATTTAAACCGGTAACCAGTCCGAACCAGAACGGACCGGTTTTTATAATTCTTAAACCGGCCGAAATCGGTCCGGTTCCGGTTTTGAAATTTTTCAGACCGGACCGGTTGATAAAAAATATATTAAAAATAATATTTTATATATAAGTTTTATACAAAATTAAAATTATACAAAATATTTTTTAAATATTAATATATAATTTTATATATAATATATAATTTTATATATAATATATAATTATATATGAAATTTTTATATATAATTATATATCATATATGAAATAATTTCATATTATAACTGATAGTCTAATACTAATATATAACTATACTAATAATCTAATATTAATACTATTATATAGTCTAATATATTATAATTTATATAGCTATACTAATATATAAGTTTAAAACTAATACTAATAGTCTAATATAGACTATAGTTATACTTAATAATTAATATAGTTACACTAAATCACTACAAGTTTATAACTAATACTAATATATAGTTTATAACTAATACTAATATATAACAATACTAATAGTCTAATATTAATACTATTATATAGTCTAATATATTATTAGCTATATTAATATATAAGTCTATAACTATTTAACTAATATTAATAATCTAATATATTAGACTATAGTTATACTTATACTATAGTCTAAAATTTCAAATTTACATTTAAAAAAAATTGAAAATCGGTAAAACCGGAAGTACCGATTTAGGAGGGTAACCGGTGCGTAATCGATTTTGAAAAATACAAAACTGGTCATACCGGTTCGGTCCTAAATTTTGTCCAAAACTACACCGAACCGGACCGGTTACACTCCTACCCTCCACCACTTATTGCTCTCAATGGTTGAGCTGCTATTAGTTTCTTATAGATCCTTGTAGTCCATTGTTGAGCATTCTCAGCTAAGTAATCAAGAAAATCTAGTGCTTCCTCAGGCTCTTTATTGAAAAAGTCCCCAATACACATTGTATGAACAAATTGCTTTGATTCAGGGGTTAAAACAATGTAGAAATAATTCATCAATCGCCATGACTCAAACCCATGATGAGGGCACATGCTGACCAGCTCTTTAAATCTTTCCCAGCTTGCATGAAAAGTCTTATCAGCTCTCTACATGAGTTGGCTAATTTGTTCCTGTAAAGATTGAGTTCTTTGTAAGGGAAAAAATTTGTATAAAAACTCTTTTCGCATGTCAGACCAGCTAGCAATAGAATTGGACCTAAGAGAATTAAACCACGCTTTAGCTATGTCTTTCAATGAAAAAGGAAAAAGACGCAATCTAATCATCTCCAGTGACAGCCCTATGCATGAATGTAGTGCAAGCAAGTTCAAAATTAGTTAAGTGCTTATGTGGATTTTCAGATTCCATCCCATGAAACTAAGGTATCACAGACATCATACCATGCTTGATATTAAAATTATGTGCATGCTTAGGTAATATGATGCGAGATGGTTGTGCGCTTCACGTGGGCTGTAGATAATCCATAAGTGTCTTAGGAGCTTGTTCAACCATGATGTTAATAAAGAAAAGATTTTCTAAATTAGTCTTAGAACCAAAATCAAGGCTAGAATCCAATTCAACACTTGGCACACTACTACTTGGATTATGATTCACGCAATACAGCCTATTTGTGTCGTCCCTAGCCCATAACATCAAACATAAGTGCCAAGAATATAAAATGATTCCAAAACAACTAAAGAGAGATAAATTGCAATAACATAAAAATAACGTCAAGACAAACTATGGTACCAAACAGAAAATTTAAACGCTAATGTAACCAATGAACAAGAATAAAAGAAGAATCACAAGGCAAAATATCATGCCCTATATGCGTGCAAAGGGGAAACAAGAAAAATTAAAGAAAAAAAATTCTAAGGAGAAGATAATAGAAGAATTGGATTAAACTAGTTATTCCCCGACAACGGCGCCAAAAATTTAGCTTACTCTAAAAACAATTAGAAAATCACTCCAAAGTATAAGAGTTGCACCAAGTAATATTAGGGAAGTCCCTAAGTCATCTTCTCAAGGAACACTTGGTTTAAATCTCAAATTCAACTACCATTAAAAATAAAAGAAGGTTATATCCTATAACTACTCTTAATGACATTCACAATGAAAACTGGTTTTTCCTTTGACATAATTTGAAAATGTTTTCTTTTACTCTTTTTTTTTTTTGTATGAGATAATGAAACAAACGTTGAGTGTGTTGGGAAAAAAAATCTTAATGACAGTATAAAATTGAACTTAATTCATAAATGAAAAGTAACTAGTTGACAATCAAGAATTATTACTCCCATGCACCTTGGCACCAACATCACTCTTTTCCATACATTGAATAAATTCATTGACATGTATTGAATGAATTATGATTATCCTTGCTTAAGAAGCTAAACCACACTCATCAATATCATCTAATCCAACAATTCTAAACAATATACTGAAAATTATAACGGTTATGCTCTAAGAGGCATTTTATCAAGAAAAATGCTAAATACAATCAGCTTGAGGAACTAGTGCGTAATCGTGTCTTACGTGGAGGCTTAATAAAATGGTTCGTTTCATTCAAAATTATCCAACGATTCGTTTCATTCGAGAAGACAATTAGCCATAGTCATTCTAATCTATACAAAGCTTTTCTCCTTTTCCTTCTGCTTCTCCTTTTCCTTCTCCCATCCACTTCATCATTTCATCTCCTCTGATCTTCTCCATGTACGCTTCCTCCTCTGATCATCTCCATCTCCATCTTCGCAAGATCCTTTGAAACTGATTTTCTCCATCTCCATCTTCGTGAGTTTCGTCTCCTCGGGCTTTTGTCAAATTGTGCATTGCTAAGTGGCCAAAGTTTTTTTTCCCAAACTACATCAGTTCAGAGCGATTGAACTGATCTATAGTTTGTGTTACAGAGAACTGTTGTGGACCGAAGAACCTTTTTTCCCAAAGTTGTTTTTCCCCAAACTGCATAACCTTTCTTTTTTTCCCAAATATTTTTCTCTTACAAACTGCAATTACAGAGAACGTTTTTTCTTCCTTTTGTGATGTTCACTTCCACCAAAAAGTTCACTTTTATTTTATTCTTTGTGTGAGATCTCACTCACTCCAGCAGCAACTTTGTAACACCTCCTTCCCGTAGGCTAGGAGTGTCATGTGTTTTTCATAAAATAAACTTGGCAAGAGATCTCATATTTAAAAAAAATAATTATGATTTATTTCATAAAAAACTTTGTCTAAATAAAAATGTCTTCCAAAAATATAAATGAATAAACTGAATAAAAATCATGCCATAAAAGCAATTTTAATCTAGGTGGTTTGAAACTAAATCAACTACTCATTATAAAATTGGCTTGCCTGCTCGTAATCATCATCCTCACCTGAGTGGTTAAAAACATGAAAACAAATTAAAATGAGTAAAATACTCAGTAAGAAATCCATCACAACGTTAACATACTAAACATAAGGTTTTCATAAAAGTTTTCATGCTGAGCACTTAAAATTCATGACTGTTCATACTGATGTTTATGCATAACTGATTTATCTGAATTAACTAACTGATCTGTTTTAATTAACTGAACTGACTGGCCAACACACTTAACCCTGTGTGCGAGGTTGTGCATCGGCCCCACATCCCGCGGCCACGAGGGGAGCCGCTAATAGTATTCTGACATACTATGGTGGACCACGCTTGAGTCCGTGGCTTGCACATCCACCCTGAAACTGAACTGCATTGGTACCATGCATCTGAATGACCATCTGATTAACTGATTTGATCTTATCTTGCACTTGAACTTAAGATAGTTTATGTGTCTTATACACATGAGATGCATGACATAATACATACATAATTATAATTTCTGAATCTGAACATGATGTGGAATAACATGATCGTATGTTATGTTAGATGACATGTTTGTATATGACATGAGTGATACATAAAAATTGGCTATCAATGAACTGGCTTGAATAATACTTATATATAAGCTGATCTGTGATGATCCTAATTTGTGATCAAATTACTTACCTCACTGTGCTTCTTAAATCTCACTTTGTAACTCATCACCTATACGCAATATTAACTGTCACTAAATTTGTCTAGAAACAACATGCACTAATAATCTACTTAATTAAATTCACATCGTAGAACATAATCAAATAAATATTTTGATATTTTAAATTATTTAAAAATACTAATAACATATTATAACTTAGTAGAATACTTGGGCTATTTAAAATAAATCATAAACTTAAATTCTTAAAATAGTTTTCATTTCTTAACATAATTATTCAATTTTATAAGAAATCTAATAAATATTAATATTGTTTAAATATTCTTAATATAATAATTTTATTAAAATTCTACTAAATAAACAAGGGAATATTAACAAAATATTTGGCTCAATAGTATACTTTTAAAATATATTTTAAATTCCTTCAACACTTTATTATAAAAATGAGCCTATGACTAATATATTTAGTTTAAAATGTAAGCCCAACTTAATTGTTAAATCCAACATGAAATATAAGTCTTATATAAAGTAGCCCTTCAATATACTACGGAAAGGGATTAAAAGGGCAAATTTGTAATAAGGTTAATCTTTGTATGCTGGCTGAGAAGTAAAAAAAAAAGCAAATCTCAACTTAACAAGGCATTACATGAACGTAAGGGCCATTGACGGAAAGGAGTTTAACATAATAGGTTTTGCTACACAACCTCTTACTATTCATCCACACTTCACACTCCTACTAAAAAGAACTCTGGGTAACTTTAAAAGAAGTTCCTTTCAACCTTGGGATACGCAAATATTTATTGAGAGACTGAGAGTGTAGAGGGACAGCAGCAGCCTACAAGAAGTAACTTTATTTGGAAGGGTTAACACCGTTTGTCCTCTAGCAATAGTTTATGGTATTTAAACCAAGGTAATAGCAAGTAAAAAAAACAAGACATAACAGAGGTATATGTCGGCAACGAAGAAGATTAGAGACAGAGCTAACCGAAAGAGGGCCGACTTGCGACGATGATTTCTGAGTAACCAGACTGAGATCAAAGCCGGCAACTTCTGATGGAAAAGGGCTCAATTTCAGTCACTGTTTGGCTAAGAAAAACGGTGGAGAAAATAGGAAGAGAAAGTCGGTTTCTATACTTAGTTTGTGGTGTTTGCTTGAGGCTTTCCTGAGATTGGATTTATAGACGGGGAAGGTTATAGATAAACCATCTTGAACGTGTCCTATTCAAAGCGTTTTAGAAAGTTCGCTGGAGGAAGAGTCAGTCTGCTCACCGAAAATAGAGGGATAAACAAGGGAGTGACGTGAAAAGTAGAGGTTTAATTGAAATGGGTTTCGGCTAAGATAAATCTGACTAGGAAAATATGATAAATCACTATAATAGTCTAGTTTACATTCGATAAAACTTAATAGAGATTTTTAGGTTTTTTAAAAAATATAATAATAAGAATCAATAAATAAAACCTTAATATTAATAAAATAATAATCATAATAATAATAATGATAATAATAATAATGATAATAAATATTTATAATTATAAAAAAAATACATAAAACTTATCTTATACCTTAATTTTAAGATCGGATTATTACAAACTTTGTGACTTGAATCATATCTTCAGACACCCCCATAAAGACGACGCAAAGCTATTCCAGACCCGAAATTTCCCTCCTTCCTATTTGATCTATTCTTTGATGTTTTCTTATTTCCTATTTCAGGGAAAATAAAGAAAAATAAATCATAAAAGAAAAAGAAATTATAAAATGAAGAACGGGAAGAGTTGAGAAATGCTTCCTCGGCCCACAGCGTGACCCCTCTGAAGCTCTTCACTCTACCTCCAACCCAGGTATCTACCATTTCAATATTTCTCATTTGATTCAAATTTTTCCATGTATCTGTGGTTTGTATGCAAAATTATATGCAGCTTTGAGCTGGTCCTTTCTAGATTCTCCCCTCAATGCAGTAGGTTTGGCTGGCCGACCTATGCTTCTTTGACTTTGTTTAGCTCAATGCAACCAGATTTATATATAATTTGCGTTGCACTATATTCTGTTTTTTCTTTTAATAAAAAATCAACTGACGTGGCAGTGCCACATTAGACAGTTCCGCGCCAGTTCCGCATCGGCGATTGTATATAGAAGAATTGTTTTATCAAACACCTTACGTGTAGTATATAAACCAACTAGTTTTCATTCCATGAAGATCCAAACTACCCAACATTACCCTAATCAAAATTTACAACCAACCATAAGCATAGAAGAATGAATCCTAAAACAAGTCTCGACAGAATCACAACTATAGACCCAACGTAAATGTAAAATAAACAGAAATTCAAAACTACTGAATTAGGAAAGATAAAGTGATCAAACGCAAGAATGAGTTTCGAATCCAGCCAACATGCCTTTGGATTCGAAAACAAGCTATAGAAACGGGGATGAAATAAACTTCTGGGCGTTTGGGAGTTTGGCTGGGAGCAATCTGCGAACCAAGCAAAGCCATCGAATTTTCCTTTTCGATCTCTTTTTCTCCCACTCACCAAGATTCCTTCCAACCGTTTGGGACACATGGCTTCTCCACATTTGCTGCCTGGCTTGGATTCTCGACTCCTGCACATGCTTGAGCTCGTGCATTTGATTGAATGATTCCTAAATTTTCCTGATTTGTTGCTGAAATTGCATCATATAGTTTGTTGAAGGAAACTGTAGCGTTTTAGGACTTGAGGTGCATGAGAGTATACGACATTTCACTAATGAATAGTGGGCTGCCACTAGTTGGACTTATATAGCTGCTTTTGGGTTTGGATGAAATTTTCTGCCACATAAGAGTGAAGAAGAAAATAACTAGGTTTTAAGACCACAAAAGTATTAAGCACTTTACAACTAGTTCAAATTTCAACAAAATGGAAAATTAGGAGAAAACACAGTAATTTCATAAGACGCAATATTTAAACGTCTTTTTTTTTTTGCCTAAAAAAATGCAATTAAGTTCAAGTTAATTTTTCACGGCCTAATTTCATCAATTACTAGTGAGAAAAATGTGATTGACATGAATTAAAGTGCAAAACAATTACAATATTATGGCTCAATCAATATCTGTGAATAATAATTAAATAAGTTATAAATAATAAATAATAATGAAATAATATGAAGTTATATGAGAATAATTGTGTTGAAACGAAGTCTAAGCTGGCTATGTTTAGATATTATATTCACTACTAGTTACAAATTAGTCACAATTTTTTTACTAATATTCATAATTTTTTTTTATTCACAAATTATCTGAAATCATATCAGTCTCTAAAAGATAGCCAATCATCTTTCATAGTTACTTGAGAAGGAAGATGGTAATGAGCTAGACCTTGTGGCTGATACATTTTAATCCCCGATTTGGATTGAGAGATCATCTCAACTCATCCCATACAGTAAAATCATTTTCAATCAAAACATTAATTACTTCATTTCTAGAGATGTTTTCACATGGGTTCACTAAGGACAAAAAGGATGTTATGTTTTTCACTTTTTAGTCTGATTTTACTTTTGGAGATGAAAGAGAAAACCCATCTCCAGATGAAAGAGAAAGGCTCCCTTGCATGATCACAATGCCGATTTCATTAAATAAAAAATTGATATAAAACCAAATTAAAGTTAAATAAAAATATTAATATTTTTTATTATTAACTCAAGATTTTATAAAAATTTGATATAAAAATTTTGAGTTAATAATATTTTTATATTTATATTTTTATGTTAAAAATTTGAGTTAATAATATTTTTTATATAATTTGATTTTATAAAAATATTTTCATCTTATAATATTATTATGAATTTATTATTAAAAAATTGGGTATCTAATTTTAAAAAATTATTATTGTTGAGGGAAAAATTGTTTAGTTGGCATATTCTTATGAAAACCTGTGTAAAATGGTGTTGTAACAATTGACGAAGCGTGTCACATGAAAAGTATTGAAGTGAGCTCAACACGGCTCGAGCAGACTCAACTGGCGCTCGAGCAGACTCAGACAGAGTGAACCGCTCGATGGTCGCTCGACCCACCACTCGAGCGGACTCATCCAGAGTGAATTACTCGATGCTCACTCAACCTAGCGCTCGAGCGGATCCATCCAGAGTGAACCGCTCGATGGTCGCTCGACTAGGCACTCGAGCGGACTCATACAGAGTGAACCGCTCGATACTCGCTCGACCCAGCGCTCGAGCGAAGTTCTGAAAGTTAACCTGTGCTCGACTCTCGCTCGACACCTCGTTCGAGCCAATGTTCAAGACAACTTAAATCTCAAGGTTTTGAGCGCCGTGATTCATTGGGACTATATATAGAACAGCTTGTTCTGTTCTTTAGTATGGAAAAACAGAACAAAAACCCTAGTGCTTCCAAGAGCTATTAAGAGAACTTTTTTTCACATTGTGAATCTCTCTTGGACAAACATATCTCCACCGCACCACAATCAAAGATCAAACCTCATTTGAGTCCACCGAAGTGGACGTGTTCATTGGTCGGAAGGTTTCCGGAGCTGTTGTTGCTGCAGAGATCGAGAGGTTCTCATGGGATGCTATAGAAAGGTCGGAGTTCTGGCATTACATGCGTATAGAGATCGAGTGGGTCACTCGTGGTGTTGCAGTCCAAGTTTAGGAACTTCAAAGGTTTTGTGAGTGTCACTAAATTGGTTGTAACAAACTTATTTTCTATAGTGGATTTGAGGTGATGTCTTACACCCGAAGTGGTTTTAGATTTTGAAAAGGTTCTTCAAATGAGTTTCCACTTCGTGACCAAATCTCTGTCTTGATTATTTGTGTGATGTGTTTCATAGTTTATTTGCTTGCTTGTCAATATTTTTTATTAGACTAGAAAAATAGAACTACACCTATTCACCCCCTCTAGGTGTTGTGTAGGATTGAACCACTGCTTTTTCAATTGGTATTAGAGCAGGTTCACTCTGCTAGGATTTAGATCCTGAGTGTGATCCTGATGTAGTGGTTAAAATGGATAGGTCTCAATCACTCACATCGCCGCCATATTTTGATGGTAGCAACTATGCTTATTGGAAAGTTCGAATGAGAGCTTTCCTAAAGTCTATTGATGAACGAGTGTGGGTTTCCCTGACAAGAGGTTGGAAACAACCAGTTACAATTGTTGATGGAGTTGAAATTTCTGATGTGGAGGAATATTCTAAGGATAAAGTCAACGAATGTAATTGGAATAGTAAAGGTCTGAATGCAATTTTCATGGCCGTGTCCCAGGAGGAGTTCAAGCGAATCTCCACATGTGAAATTTGCAAAGAGGCATGGGATATTCTTGAAATTACTCATGAAGGTACTAAGGCTGTTAAGAATTCTAAACTTCAAATGTTAACTACTAACTTTGAAGAACTTAGAATGAAAGACAATGAAACTTTTGATTCCTTCTATGCTAAACTTAATGATATTGTCAATTCTCGATTTAATTTAGGGGACAAATTTCCTGAAAACAGGATTGTGAGAAAAGTTCTCAGATATCTTCCTGAGAGATTCCGCCCCAAAGTTACTGCTATCGAGGAAAGCAAATATTTGGACACTATGAGGATTGAAGAGCTGGTGGGTTCTCTGCAAACCTATGAACATACTCTTTCTGTGGATAAGAAAAATAAGTCCATAGCCCTCAATACTATTAGAGAGGAGTCAGATGAGTCATCTGATGAGTTGGCTATAAGTGATAAAGAACTAGCATTTTATGCTAAGAAATTTAGAAGAATGTTTGTAACTAGAAATAACTAGACTCAGAGACAAGGGAAGAAAAAGTTTGAACGATACAATGGAGACTCAAGTTCAGGTAACAAGGAGAGGAGCTCTAAGAAATACACTAGTGCCAATAAAGACAAGATGCAATCAAAGGTACAGTGCCATGAATGTCACGGATTTGGACGCATTCGCTCAGAATGTGCGAACCATAAAAAGGCCAAAGAAAGAGTTAAGATTGCATCCTTGAGTGAGAGTGAGGTAGAGTCAAGTGATACATCTGAGAACTCATCTCCGAAAAGAAACCTCAACTACATGACATTCACTTCTTCTATCATCAACAAAAGCCATTGTAGTGAACAAATGTCTGATGATAGGAGTATATCTAAAAATGAATCCGAATATGAAAATCAGATGCAAGAAATATATGAGAAACTGTACAAGGAGTGTGTTAAATTGAGAAAACTCAATAAAGCACACATTGAGATGATAGATTCCTGCAAATGAGAAAATAAAGGGCTTCAATGATTCAAAATATCCTAATCATATTTATAGGTTGAAGAAAGCCTTATATGGTCTGAAACAAGTTCCTAGAGCTTGGTATGAGAGGTTAACTTCATATCTAGAAGATCACAAGTTTATAAAAGGAAGTGTTGACAGGACATTGTTCATCAGAAAGGTTGGAAAAGACATAACAGTTGCTCACATCTATGTGAATGACATTGTATTTGGATCATCTATTGACACTCTGACTCTTGAATTTGCTGAAGAAATAAAAAATGAATTTGAAATGAGCATGGTAGGTGAACTAACCTTATTCTCAGGACTCCAGGTGAAACAGTTAGATGATGGGCTATTCATATCCCAATCCAAATATGCAAAGGAGCTGATCAAAAAATTTGGATTAGATGGGAAAAGCCATGCCAGAACCCCCATGAGCACTAGTGTTAAGCTTAGCACTGATGGGTCAGGTAAGAATGTTGAGCAATCCTTGTATAGGAGCATGATTGAGAGTCTACTGTATCTCACTGCAAGTAGACCAGACATCTCTTTTAGTGTTGGGGTGTGTGCTAGATTTCAAGCCAATCCCAAAGAATCACATTTGGTAGCTGTCAAACGCATATTTCGCTATGTGAATGAGACAGTTAATTATGGGATTTGGTATTCTAGAAACTCTAATACGGAGCTAGCAGGCTATTCACATGCTGATTGGGCAGGTAATGCAGATGATAGGAAAAGCACTTCTGGTGGGTGTTTCTATGTTGGAATGAATCTGGTTGCCTGGATGAGCAAAAAGCAAAACTCCATTTCCTTGTCTACAGCTGAGGCTGAGTACATTGCTGTTGGGAGCTGTTGCACACACTTGTTGTGGATGAAACAAATGCTATGTGACTATGGCATTACTCAAGGTGTAATGAGCATTTATTGTGATAATACTAGTGCTATAAACATTTCAAAAAATCATGTCTAACACTCTAGGACCAAGCATATTGACATAAGACATCATCTCATTTGGGAACTTGTCGAAACACATGTTGTGACTCTTGAGTATATTCCCACTGAACACCAACTAGCCGACCTATTTACCAAACCCTTGGATGAGCTTCGGTTTGAATTACTTAGAAAGGCTATTGGTATTTGTGCATTGGCCTGAGGGCTGGAACATGCATTACATACATTTTTTTTTGTTTAATTTAATTTCTCTTTCCTCTTGCTATTCTCTTCTCTTAAAGTTTTTATTGTCTGTTGGATATGGATAGCATGCATGTGAATGTGTGATAAAGAGTGTCAGTGATGTCAATTCTGAAAATTTATAGTACATATGTCTTTTAAAAATTGTATCATGTACCTTTATAAGTTACAAAGGTGTAAAATATATGTACTATTTGTAATTTATGACCTGCATCATACACTACACTTCCAACTCAATCAGTTGTTGTTTTGCTACCTGTGAGTTCTTGGGGAGGCAATCAAAAGTGTAGGGAGTTTTACGTGTATACAGAATTGACCACGGGCTAGATGACCTCATGATTATATATCAAAATTCCTCCTATGAAAATTCTATATCTATAAATGTAAAAAAAAAAAAACTTGAAAGAAAAGGAAGAAAAAAAAAAGAGGGGTCATATTACTCAATAGGCCAATACCGATACAGGATTTCAAACAAAAATATCTAGGTCCTAGCAGCATTAGGTTTGACTTTCTGTATCGTAGAAAGGCTTCCTAAGCACCTATGGTTTCATGTTTTAGCCCAACCCCACTCACATTTTTTGGTTGAAACTTCTTAGTTGAGTTAGGATTCACAAAACACGCAGGTTCATCTTACTTGTGATACTTTGTTTTTACTACTTGTGTAAATTGTGATAATATGATACTCTTTTACATTTGATGTGATTTTTGGACTTCAAAATTGACTTCATTAATTCTTAAATCACTTAATGAAAGAAAATGCATGAAAGTGAAAATTTTGGGCTGTCCGCTCGAGCGAAACTAACTGCCACTCGAGTGAATACGTTTTTAAACTGCCCACGTGCCTTTTTTCTTTCCCAGAACCGTTTCCTTATATTTCTCTCTCTCCTGCGCCGTTTGAGCTCTCCTCTCCGTGCGATTTTGTGTGCATATTCCTCTCCAAATTTGTCTTCTCTTTCACGAATCTTCTCACGGTAAGTCTTCTATTTTATCTTCTCTCATTGTTTTTCTTTTCCATTTCCATTTACCCATGGCATTTTCACTGTAAGCATAGGGTTTGTTGCATTCAGTTTAGGCATTTTGTTTTTAGATTTCGAAATGGAGATTGTTGGGGTTGTTTGTTGGTTTCTGTTTTGGGTGTAGAAAGTGATTCTCACCCTTGTATTTAGGAGGTTCATTAAACTCCCATGGAGTTTTTGAATTTGGTTTTGCTTGGCTGCACTCCAAGTGCTCGGTGAAATGCCTCAATGGTGTTTGGTTTCTCTTTTTCATCATGCATTGTCATAGCATTGATCCCATGTTTATTGCACATCATTCCTAGTGTTGGGATAGTGTTTGGCATGTATTTTTAAATGTGTTTGAAGATGTTTTGGATATGGAAGGGTCATGGGACTTCCATTGGATTAAAACTCATAATTGGGTTGGTTTGCACTTGAAGTATCAATGAAAAGCCAAAAAGGTGCATTTTTGGGCATTTTGCATAAATGGGTCTCTAAAACACAAGTTTTAGACATTATACATATGCATTGGCATGTGCATTGGATCATACTTTGGATCATGCATTTGATCATACATGCATTTGACCATGCATTAGGCATGTGCATTGAAACATGCATTTCACAATACCTTAGTCTTGTCTAACGGTCTCTAATTGTGTTAACAGCCTAGTCTTGTCTCGACGAGTTCGTTCACGCCAAAATTCTCCTGCCCCTGCTCAAGCACAATTTCACAATACTCGGACACAACGGCTTTACACTGAGAACTTCTCTAAACGCAATATTATTGTCGAGCGAGAAGTCTCCCTAGGTGAGCTTAGTGAGACCATTATTCCTCGTATATTTGAGTCTCGCCAGTGGCAGGCTTTGTTCACTGGTCTCCCCATTCCTTTTGTAGAGTTGGTTAGGGAGTTTTATTCTAACATTCATGTCATCTCTGACGATGGTTTTTTTGAGGTTAGTTTCCGGAATATCTCCTTCCAGGTGACTCCGGGCATGCTAGCGGGCTTGCTAAATGCCCCACGTGTGTCAAATCCAGAATATCCTTATTCACGAACTTCTCCTCCTAGTCCGCCTATCATTGCTGGATGTCTCTATGGTGAGACTAGTTATTGGGAAGTAAGTCACCACTTCTGACGATGAGATTTCTGCCTGAATATCTCATTCTTAGTAGGATAGTACTTACAAATTTGTATCATACGGGTCATCATACTAATGTGGGGCTTGACCGCGCCACTCTTTTGTATGCACTGATTAATGGTGTCACCATTGATCTAGGGAGCCATTTATGCCGAGTCATTCTTGAGATCTTTCAGTCTGGCAAAACACGGACTGGTTTGCCATTTGCTTGTCTTATCACTCGGGTAGCCCTATCTCAGTCAGTTGCATTACTTCCTAGTGAGTCTAAAAATCCTCTTAAGGCTCCTATTGGTCGGAGGACCATGCAGCTGAGTCGTGCTTACATTACACCTCACCCATTATTAGTTGAGCACCCTCCGGCACCCTCCTCTCAGCCTTCGAGCTCTCGACTTTCCAGCTCACAGCCCCTAGCTCGGCTCCATCCACTTTGGCTCCTTCCACATTGGCACCAGGGTCAACAGAGCCCAGCTTTCAGCAGGTTATTGAGTACCTTGCCCGACTTGAAGCTAAGGTTGATAGCCTGTAGCAGTTTGTGACTCAACGCTTCAATGATATTGAGGAGCGTCTTGATGATAAGGATGGCAGTCAGAGTGATACTGATGATTGAGACCCTTGGCCCTTTGTGACAAAAAGGGGGAGTGGTATATTTGCAGGGGGAGTAGTATAGATTTAGGGGGAGATTTAGAAAAATTCTTGTGGAGCAGCAGCTCTTGTTTTTTTTTGTATTTCATGTTTTGTGGGGAAGCAGCTTTTGTTTTTATATCATGCTGCTTGAGCTGCTATTATTTGTCTTATTGAACTCAATGTATGACTAATTGCTTTAATGAAATGTTTTTCTTATGCAAAGTTGGTTGTACTTGTGATTTGCAAGCTGACATTGATTATACGTATATGTTTCTTGCATTGTGTTGGCACGTTTAATCGTTTGTTAAGTATATGTAGAAAGAAATATCTCAACGTGTTCAATGTTCTTGAATCTGGAATCCTATGTGGGGTGTGCTAGGATTAGGTCCTATGTATAGGTTAGAGGTTTTGTCACAGAAATGCCAAAGGGGGAGATTGTTGAGGGAAAAATTGTTTGGTTGGCATATTCTTGTGAAAACCTGTGTAAAATGGTGTTGTAACAAGTGTTGAAGTGTGTCACATGAAAAGTATTGAAGTGGGCTCAACACGGCTCGAGCAGACTCAACTGGTGCTCAAGCGGACTTAGACAGAGTGAACCGCTCGATAGTCGCTCGACCCACCGCTCGAGCGGACTCATCTAGAGTGAACCGCTCGATGCTCGCTCGACCCAGCGCTCGACCGGATCCATCCAGAGTGAACCGCTCGATGGTCGCTATACTAGGCACTCGAGCGGACTCATACAGAGTGAACCGCTAGATACTCGCTCGACCCAGCGCTCGAGCGAAGTTCTGAAAGTTAACCTGCGCTCGACTCTTGCTCGACACCTCGCTCGAGCCAATGTTCAAGACAACTTATGTAACATCCCGGATTTTAGTATATTTTTAATGAAGGTTTATTTTAATTATTTATTGTGTAATTCTCTTGTTTTAATATTTTAGAGGTTTAATTTTATTATTTTATTGGACTTTCCTATTTTTATTAATTATTATTATGGGAGGTTTTTTTAAATATTATTTTATGCGCGCGCAGGCCGCATGGCTCAGCACGCCCGCACAGGCCACACAGCCCTGCGGTCCCAGCCAGACCGTATGGCCGTGCGCACGCCCATGCGCACACCCGAGCACCCGCAGCCGACCATGCCCCCAGCCGCATGGCTCTCCTGCCGCACATCAGCGAGGTTAGTGGCATGCCATCCAGCGCACGGGCCCAGCCCGTGTCATGCGGAGCAGGCCAGTGGCATGCCCACAAGGCATGCCATCCAACGCAAGGCTCCAGCCCGTGCCATGCAGAGCAGGTCAGTGGCATGCCCACCAGGCATGCCATCCAGCGCATGGCTCCAGCCCATGCCTTGCAGCAGGCTCACATGGTTAGCCACCACCAGCAGGCCGAACATGGCACCATGCCATGCCCACCAGCCGGCCCATGCATGGCACCTTGCCATGCACCATAGCTAACTATGCCGAGCCACTTAGCCATGGACCAGACCGAGGACCACCATGCACTACCTTAGCCGACCCTTGGCTCATGCATGTCACGGCCTAGTGGTCCATGCCACTATCTTCATTTATGTCATTTAATTATTTATTTCATTTTAATTCTTTTTATTTCAAATGGGCCTTTTGGGGGTTTCCAAGTTGTAATCTTATAAATAGGACCCTTAGTCATTTCTTTCACATCTTTTGACAATAGCTTTTGTGGACTACTTTGTTCTTGAGATCACTATCGGTGCATAGCACTTGGGCTCTTTGGGGTGCAATTCGTGAATCCTTAAGGAGAGAATCACACTTTGCAATTCGTGAATAAGTGTGATTCATTCTATCAGTCATATGAGTATTTTCCATTCATCCTCTTGTCTTCCATTTAATTCTTATTGATCTTGTTATTTTATGTTC
Source organism: Cyclocarya paliurus (assembly GCA_029856935.1). Classification (NCBI taxonomy): domain Eukaryota; kingdom Viridiplantae; phylum Streptophyta; class Magnoliopsida; order Fagales; family Juglandaceae; genus Cyclocarya; species Cyclocarya paliurus. The sequence continues at coordinate 14,561,679 of CM056954.1, read as the reverse complement.
TTTGTTCATACATTGTTCATCATTGTGCTTGTGAGTTTCGGCCAACAAGTAATCCTCAACATCCATTTGATCCTCCAACCCTAGCACCATTCGACCAACCCTTGTTTCCCCTACTTGCCATATTCGGCCATCACTCCCAAAAATACCCTTCATCCAAACACATTCCCTCCATAGCCGAGATACACTTTCCATACTAGTCCAAATTCAAATTCGGCTACCTTAGCCTAATTTGAAATAACCTAGCCGCCCACTCCACTTTCCATACTTGAGTTTCCATATTGGAAACCCTAGTTGACCCCCTTTGATCCCCTTGGCCGGCCATCACCCTAATCCAAAACACATCCCAAGTTTTTAGGAAACTTTCCTAAAAACACTCACCTACCCCATTCGGCCAAGCCTTGGCCGCCTACCACATTTGCCCTAGCTCCAAATCCTAATCATCTCATCCCACAAACCCTAGCCGTCCATCATCACTCATCCAAACCCTAAACCCTAATGCAAGTGGCGCCAACCTTAGCTCACCCTAGTGCCGTGCACCACTCCCCATTGTGATCTCACACTTAGCCATTTTTCCCACTTCCCATACACTTCCAATTAGCCTAAACACTAACCTCACTGTACTCAAAGTGCCACCATAGCTAACCTTGAGCGTGAACCAAGCAAGTGAAGGACTTGGAGTCGGTCAACCAAAGGAGCCTATTGTCGAAGAGGACTTAGTGTTTAGGGACTTGACCGGGGTCCCTAACACCGTCGTGCGCAACACCGCCGGCACCAGCAGCTCCCCCGTCCGCCGGCGAGTCTACCCTACCAATATCCGGCCGGCTAACGCCGCCGTTAGCCGCCACGAGCCGATCGAACCCGCGGTGGTTCTTCCTCCATTCCGCCGCCGTCCGGCCACCTCCGGCCACCATTTTTTCACCACATCTTCATCTGCCCAATACCAAGTTTTTCCACCCAACCCCGGCTCCGATCCGTCGCCAAAGCCGCCCCAACGAGCACCAAACCTGAACCAACTTTTCCGGCCTTCCACCGCCGTCTCGACCGCCACCCACGGCCAACCATCACCACCATTAGATTCCTCACCTCCTATAGGCCCTACCCTACCGTTCCCAAGTCTTCGTTTGACCCCGGGTGAAATTTGAGTTTCACTGCGTTTCGGCCACAGTGTTTTTACACTGTGACAATTTCTGTTTTGGTGCTTCCAGTTCCTCCGTGATCCTCTATAAATTATTTTAAAGCACTATAAGTATTTCTCCAAAAGAATTTTAAGATTTAAATATATTTTTGCAATAACCTGTTTTATAAACTGTGAATTGGTTATCTGATAGACTGTGTTGGTTATTGGAAAATTGTTGAGAACTGTTGGTTATTGGTATTTGGTCATTTTCATGGCATTGTGCACGCATGCGTGGGTGTGTAAATTGAAATGGCTTTTTTGGGTGTGTGTGTATCACCCCCAAGCCGAGATGGGTTATTATCTCGGTGGAGCTCCTCTGGGCACTCGAGAGCGGAATATACTGAGTGTCGTCCCCTGGAGCTGTTGCTCAGGACTTGAACGAGATGGTAGCGCTCTCGATCCGACTCCGTGATCTCTCGTGCTGGCGGAGATCAAAGGATGCTTGGCTATGTACGCGGTGGGTGTGGAACTGGGCATCACTCGTGTTGTATCACTCGCATGGTCGCTACCTGTGGGGTGATGAAGGGAGCTAGGGTATGTGGATGGTCCCTAGGGGAGGCCATGGTGCATACGGGTTAAAATTGGAATAAAAGTAACTATTCCTGGTTATTAATTGTGCCAAATGGTGATTTTTGGCGTGCGTGGAAAATTTGTGATTTTCGAGAAATTGTGTTTTTCTCGGGTTTTGCACTTAGGTCATCGTGTGCATGCATAATGGTCGTTGTATTTATATATTTGTTATCTTGGAGTATTTTTGGGTTTTACTTACCTGTGGTACCATTTATTGGTACTGCAGATTTTGATGCAGGTTTTGAGGAGGTTGAGCCTGAGGATGCGGCTCCGCCTGAGGAGTAGGGACATTTGGCTATGTTTTATTTGGTATTTATATTTTATTTGATGTCGTTTTATGAACAACAAAATTGTATTATGTTGACTTGTAGATTTCAGTACTATTTTTGTATTGTATTAAATTCTGGTACTTAGTTATCTGACTTAATCTTTCCGCTACATATCAATTGTTGTACACGTGTTGCATTTCACACACTCGGCACGTGTCGTTGGGGTGCGTGACCGTGTTGTCATCATCCCGGGTGTCTCGATTTCCTTACTTGTCCGTACATGGAAGTTGGGGGCGCCACAACTTAAATCTCAAGGTTTTGAGCGCCGTGATTCATTGGGACTATATATAGAAAAGCTTATTCTGTTCTTTGGTGTGAAAAAACAGAGCAAAAACCCTAGTGCTTCCAAGAGCCATTAAGAGAACTTTTTTTCACATTGTTCTCTTGGACAAACATATCTTCACCACACCACAATCAAAGATCAAATCTCATTTGAGTCTACCAAAATGGACGTGTTCATTGGCCGGAAGGTTTCTAGAGCTGCTGTTGCTGCAGAGATCGAGAGATTCTCGTGGGATGCTATAGAAATGTCGGAATTTCGGCACTACACGCGTGTAGAGATCGAGTGGGTCGCTCGTGGTGTTGCAGTCCAAGTTTAGGAACTTCAAAGGTTTTGTGAGTGTCACTAAATTGGTTGTAACAAACTTATTTTCTATAGTGAATTTGAGGTGGTGTCTTACACCCGAAGTGGTTTTAGATTTTGAAGAGGTTCTTCAAATGAGTTTTCATTTCGTGACCAAATCTCTGTCTTGATTATTTGTATGATGTGTTTCATAGTTTATTTGCTTGCTTGTCAATATTTTTGATTAGACTAGAAAAATAGAATTACACCTATTCACCCCCCTCTAGGTGTTGTGTAGGATTGAACCACTGCTTTTTCAATTATTACTTATTTATAAATAAAATAAAATCATTATAAATATTATGCAATCATTTGTGGAACCCACGTCTATCTCCTCTCTAACAACTTAAAACCATCTCATCTTACTTCCAATCTAAACACACAAAATTTTCAAAAATCATCTCAACTTACAAATCTTATTACTATTCATAAACTATATCAAGTAATCTCATCTTTAAATCTAAATGGTGTCTTTCATATACAAATTCACCTCGAATAGAATAGGACATTTGAGAGAGAAGGAATACCCCATACTCCCTTGCAAATAGGAATTCTGAGAATAGAAAACCAAAAGTGCAGCTATTGCGTTCGGCACACGTTGCTCCAAATTTATTGGTAAGAATATATATATTATTTGAATAATATATACTTATTACTTTTTATTATTTTTTTACTATTTTATAGTGTATTTTGAAAATTATTATTATTATTTTTTAAGTATTTTTTAATATTCTTAATCATTAAGAAAAAAATTTAAAAAAATATAAAATTTCATTAATAGTTAGGATAGGTTTGGAAGCTAAGATTTTTCAAAAATTCTCATCTCATCTCAACTCATAATTACACTTTTTTCAAATCTCCATATAAAATATAATAAATAATTCAACTTTTTCAAATCTCAATACACCTTTTTCAAATCCCAATTCAACTTTTTCAAATTTTAAAACTAAAAAATCATATTTTAAACTCTAAAACAAAACACAAAAATCTCATCTCACCTTCCAAACATATCCTAAGAAATAATAAATCTATCATTATCATTTTTATTTATCATTAGGTCTTGTTTGGATAGAAAAAACGAACTCATCTCATCTCATAATTACAATTTTTTAAATTTTCATATAAAAAATAATAAATAATTCAAAATTTTTAAATTTCAAAATAATAATAATATTAAAAAATAATACTATAATAATATTTTATTTAATTCATCTAAACTCATCTTATCTGACTATCTAAACGAGTCTCAAGTATTCTGAGAATATTTCACTATTATTTATTATTTTATTATTATTTTTATATATTATTGTATTATTATTTAATATTCTATTACTATTTTTTTTATTAATATTCACAAAATAGATCGCTACTCAAATGTAATGTAAATTTTGGGCCTCGTTTATTTTCAAAAACCAACTCATCTCATCTTAATTTTATTATTACATTTTACTAAATTTCAATACAAAATAAAATAAATAATTCAACTTTTTTAAATCCATCTCATCTAATTATTACAATTTTTTTAAATTTTAATATAAAATAAAATAAATAATTTAATTTTTTTAAATTATAAAATAAAAATAATATTAAAAAATATATTTAATAATTTTTTATTTAATTTTTTAATTTTAATTTTAATCCATTTTATCTTAAAAAACAAACGACTCCTAACGGTGAGAACGCAAAGATTTTCACTTGCTTACAAAGAAATATATATATATATATATATATATATATATATATATTAACAATAGTAATTGAGTTAAGAGTCAGGACTTGGGAGTGGTGAAAATCCTGTATTATTGGAGTCATCAGGCATGGATGTCATCACCATCTGTACCGTTGACAAGGATATACCACCACCTCCTCCACACGACTCTCGCACTCGACCGCCTCGCAATGACCAGACGGTACCAAACGAGTCGAGACGAGGTGGCCCTGGCATTAGCCTTTGTCGCGCGTGGCTCTACTCTTGACCCTGTACTACAGTAGTAGTACTACACCTTGTCTGTCCGGTTATATAATTCCAAAAAGGAAAAAAAAAAGTCATGTATTTCATGTCGCCATAATTCTCTCTTCTCACGTTGCTGTTGGCAAGGGTGATAATTTCATTTCATCATCACCGTCTGGACTCTGGACTGGGTAAAGCAACTTCCCCAACACTCCCCCCACCATGTCCAACCAAGCTGGCTGACTCTCGGAGCTGTCGTCTCTTCGCCGCCAAGTCTCCCGCTCTCGCTTTCAACTCCATCCGCCGCTGCTCTTGGAATTTGACTATTAGGGTCGTTCACTGGATTTATGGAAAGCCCTTCGCGACCTCAGCAATCTCCAAACCCTAGGGCTTCCGAGGAAATGGAGGACCCGTCCTCCGATCTCTGGGACTTCAGTGAACTCCTGGATTTCACTGTAGACGAGCACTTCTCCGTCTCCCTTGACCCCGATGATATTCATCCACACTCCATCCCGCAGGAGGATCCCGCCGCTCCCACTTCTAACCGGATCCGAAAGCGTGATCCCAGGCTCATCTGTTCCAATTTCTTGGCGGGTCGGATCCCCTGCGCCTGCCCCGAGTTGGATGAAAAGATGGAGATGGAGATGGAGGAGAACGTCCATGGGAAGAAGCGGGCCCGGAGTGTTCGGACGTCTACCCGCAGGCCTCGGGCCGCCGCGCGGTGCCAGGTTCCCGGGTGCGAGACTGATATCAGCGAGCTTAAAGGGTATCACCGTAGGCATAGGGTTTGTCTGCGGTGCGCGCATGCGACCACGGTTGTGCTTGATGGAGTGGCTAAGAGATATTGCCAGCAGTGTGGCAAGTAAGCTCCATCCACATGGTTTCTGAGGTTTCAGATTCTATAAGTCATACTTTATTGTTCTTCTTCTTTTTTAGATTTTAGTTTTACTTTGGGTCACGGTCGAGTTAGATGCTAGAGTTTTGCTTAATACGATTTCAACGATGTTTTGAAAGGGTACACTAATAAATTTGTCATTTATCCTAGATGCATAATTATAGTCTGGGTTTATGTATGGAAGATGCTATATAGACAATTTGTGCGGTTGTGTTTTTGTGCATGAGATCAGAGCAGCTTGAATCCTAAGTCAATTGTTCAGTTGCTTTAGTTTTTTTTTTTTTTTTAAATAAGTATTTAGTTGCTTACATTCAAGTTGCCGCTTCTAAAATATTGTTTAGTTGACAAAAATCATATATGATTCAGGGTGAAAGTTGCCGATTGATCAGCGTTGATTTTACTAATTATACCATATGCTCATGTGCAAAATGGTTGGCAGGTTTCACATCTTATCAGATTTTGATGAAGGTAAACGTAGTTGTCGAAGAAAATTAGAACGCCACAATGTTAGACGGCGAAGAAAGCCAAGTGATTCTAGAGTTGCAGCGTATAGTGAGCCTAAAGGGGCCATGCAGACTGAGCATGTCCCTTGTGATGGTGAAGCAGAAAAAGGTACCAATTTGAATCAATTCAACTAGTTTCCATCTATGTGATGGACAGAGCATATATATTTAAGTGACTGGTGAAAAGTTGCACATTCAACATGATAAAACATTTACTAGTATCATATATAATTATATTGTCTATGGTCTAGATGGTTTATGCTCGAGCAGCCCAATGTTTGAAATGGAAGCAGTCTTGGAGTCTGAAGATGTACTACGAGTTACCACTCTCTGCTCAGATCTTGATTCCCAGAACGTGCATTGTGATACTGTTGGATCTTTTGTGGCTTCTGGTGAAACCCAGATGCATGGAGAAAAAGATAATACCAAATGTTCTCTATCTCCATTGTACTGTGACAATAAGACTAATTACTCATCTGTGGTGGGTCTCCATTGACTACTATGTTAGCCACATTGCCTTTTTTCCCCTTAGTTCACAGGAGTAGCTATCCTGGAGATGTACTGATCCATATATGATTGTAGTGTCCGACAGGTCGGATCTCGTTTAAGCTTTATGATTGGAACCCAGCAGAATTCCCTAGAAGACTGCGGCACCAAGTATTTAAAGCATTATTATTGCAGTTTGATATTTTAAAAGGGATCAGATCACTTTTCAGTCATAGATACAAAGAATTGGTTAACATGTATGTACATGTATCTGCAGATATTCCAGTGGTTATCCAGTATGCCGGTTGAGTTGGAGGGGTATATTCGCCCTGGATGTACAATATTAACTGTGTTCATTGCGATGCCAATGTTTATGTGGATGAAGGTAAAGGTTTAACTGGATGCTTACTTTATGAATGCTTAGACTGTTATGGTGAGCTAGTGCCATAATTTGGCACAGTTCTGTCATAGATCTGCATATATACTCACCATTTCATGTTCATGTTGTCCCTGGAGAATACAAGTATACTTGGTCTCATGCATTTGTTGTAGATCGTCTTGTTAGGTACTCCTAAGAATCAAGAAGACACATCTATGATATCTTTATATTTAGTTGGACTTTCTTCATATGTTTTAACACAATTAGAGAAGAATATTTACATATATATGTCATTGTGGCTCATAAAATTTTTTCTGTCCTCTCAAAATCTTGCCTTTAACACGCCAATCTTTTGGCTGCTCAACCGGTGTGAAATTTTTTCGAATTTATTCTGATTTTAATGTCCACTTCGAAACAAGGAAAATATTTAACTTATAAAAGAAGTCTTTTGGCTGGTCAATTTTTGATCTGCTTATCAGCCAATCTAAGTAAATCATTAACTTATGTACCATTGGATTCGGGCTCCTCATTACAATTCTGATTCAGTTTAAAAGCCAAGGTCTATTTTACATTACCTTTAGTTTAAAAAGAAAACCGGGGTTCAAACTTAGGGCTGTTCCTCCCATGTTAAATAATCAATTTTACTAAAAGCTTAAGTTTATGGGAAGAGATGAATGTACCCGTCTTTTTTTATTAGTAAATAAGAATTTTATTAAAATAGGCATAGCCAAGTACATGGGTCATATACAAGAGCAACACCCATGCATGAGAATGTACCCATGTAACTAATACTTCAGCACTAGATTCTTATTAAAAAAGAAAATCAATGCTGGATATATTTCTTGTTATCATTTCACATGTGAGTTTTCTTTTGGTAAGTATTTCACATGTGAAAATTGAGTATGCTTGTATAGGATTTTTTTAAGTTCAGTTTTTGAGGTAATTTTTTAAGATGCTTTTTTAATGTTTGTGAAAATTGTGGAACCTGTTGAAAATATAATTGAAAAGAAATCAATTTGGATTTTGTGAAAGTGATTTGGGTTTTGATTTTGATTTTTTATCATGGAAACTGATGCTTATGATTAGGGGATTATTTTTTGGAGATGAAAATTTATTTTGGGTTTTAAAATGTGTTTGGATTGAAAGTTGAAGTATCCAAACATAGCTAAAGTCTCATGCTAAATTGATGAAGAAATTATAGAATCCGATAAGTGTATGGTATAGGATTTTGTGTGATCAAACAAAGGTGCTGTTCCAATCTATAAAGTATAATAAGTTGTCAAGCTGTCACAAATTGTTTCTACTTTTCTGTTCAATTTGTTCTATTTACATTGATTTATAAAATCAGTGAATCTGCAAGACTAGACTAAATGTTTATTGAATGCATCAAACAGTTATCTGAAGATCCTCTATCATATCTCCATGAGTTTGTCATCTCCCCTGGAAGGATGCTATCTGGAAGAGGCACTATACTTGTTTTTATCAATGACAAGATTTTCCGGGTTATGAAAGGTAAGTTTGTGACCATACGTGTTGCTACATAATACTTATGAAATTTGAAAACTAATTTCTTTTTTAGCATAAATAGTTCATCAAGTGAAGTTCATAATCAGCCCAATTAATGCATTTAACCCAAGTCCTTTTGACATGAGTTGAATAATTGAATGTGCATAGGGGGAACTTCTGTGATGAAAGTCAAGGTGGAAGTACGAGCCCCGAGACTTCACTATGTTCATCCTATATGTTTTGAGGCTGGAAAACCCCTGGAGTTTGTCGCTTGTGGAAGTAATTTGCTACAATCTAAACTTCGGTATGCCATTGACAACATTGAGCTTTATATTTGATCATAAATATAGTTGTCCCCTCGGGTTTCATTGTTGTGTTTATTTTGTTTGCTCAATTGTTTTTAATGAACGAAAAGGTAGAAGGGAGTAACCAGAGGTGGCTTTCCTACTTGGGCGTGACCGTGATAGAAACCTTACCTGATGGGTACTGGACAAGAGGGGCCTAAACTGCAGAAAGTTGTAGACACTCCCTCAAGTGGGGGTTGGGTTTGAGCCATAGCTTAGATTTTAGCCCTGCTAGGGAATTCAATGAATCCTTCGGTGGCTAATACCAATAGTTTAAGATGAATTCATATTTGGATTTGAACCCTAGACCTAGAATATACCAAACCACTTAAGAGTAACCCAAGGACCATTGAGCCACTACCCTTAGTGGTTATTTCTATGTTAATACGTAATTAATATGGAAAAATCTTTCTTTTGGGTGCTGGGGTGTGGGATGTTTTGATCCACCCTCTCTATACCATAATGAGTGGCTCAGCAACCAAATGCACAAACTTAAAGGAAAAGAAAACATCTTAGTCTTCGTAAAGTAATCAACACACAAATTGGAGGCACATGCTTTCTTCCATAATAAAGGGTATTGTGTGAAGATAGTGCTTTGGTTTTTGGAATAAACGTATGGTATGGGACATGAATAATTTTTTTATTGGTAAAATAAAATTTTATTGAATCGAATGGATAGGCTTAGCCCAAGTACACAGAAAAGTGTGCAAGAGGAAACACCTAATTAAGCATTAGGTGCTAGAAATATAAATAAGAAAATCATGAAAACTAGCTCCATTGAAATCTATAACAAATGCCCACAAAAACAAAGTGTGCAAGAGGAAACACCTAATTAAGCATTAGGTGTTAGAGATAGAAATAAGAAAATCATGAAAACTAGCTCCATTGAAATCTATAAGAAATGCCCATAAAAATAAAGTGTTGTAAAATAACCTTATGAGTTCTTCCAAAGAGCATTCCCTATTTTAAAAACTCTGACCATTTCGCTCCCTCCAAATGCACCACATCAGACATAAGGGAACCATCTTCCATACAACTATGATTAGGGAATTACCCTGAAGGTCGCTTCTGCTGGAAAGGAGATCCACCACCCTCCCCGGCATTACCCATGCAAGTCCAATCCTGATGAAGTGTCATCCCACATGGCCCTAACTACCTCACAATGAAGCAATAAATGGTCCACAGATTCATCACTTCTCATACACATACAACACCAATCAACTACAATAATCCTTCCTTTAGTTATCTATAGGGAGGATTTTTCCAAGAGAAGTCGTCCAACCAAAGAAAGCAACTTTTAGGGGCACCTTACTACTCCATATACCTTTCCAATGGAAAAGGATACAATGCAAGTGAACCACTCACTGTGGGACAGAGGGAGCATCATTCTTATTATATATATTTATGGAAATGGCGTGGAGGGTATAATTCATTGATTCTAAGCAATCATGCGTGATCACCTATGATTACGCAGGTCATCTTCAATCTTTAAATGGTGATCCCGTGGGTTTCTTTAACAGCTCGAGGGGGTTGCGTCAAGGAGATCCACTATCACCATTTGTTATTGTCATGGAGGCATTAAGCAGAATGTTGTCAGCTTCAGTGGAGGGTGGCTTTTTCTCAGGTTATTCAGTTGGGGATGCTAACCACGGTGCTACCATTATATCACATCTTTTGTTTGCAGATGATACATTGTTATTTTGTGAGGCAAATCCAGGTCCTCTTAAATCTTTAAAGGCTATTCTGCTGTGTTTTGAAACAGTATCCGAGTTAAAAATAAATCTTTCGAAAACGGAGATGGTTGCTATGGGTAATGTGTGTAATGTCAGGGGGCTGGCTAATATATTGGGATGTGCAGTCTCTTCATTGCCTATGAAGTACCTTGGCTTACCGTTGGGAGCATCATTCAAAACTAAGACTATTTGGGATGGGGTGTTAGAGAAAATAGAGCGTAAGTTGGCTGGGTGGAAATGGGTGTATTTGTCTAAAGGGGGTCGGATTACATTGATAAAGAGTACCCTTTCCAACCCTCACACCTATTTGTTGTCATTATTTCCTCTTCCCGCTAGTGTTGCCTTGTGGATTGAGAAGCTTCAATGAGATTTTTTTTGGTGGGGTGGACTTGGAGATGAGTTTAAGTTCCATTTAGTTAGGTGGGACGAGATGTGCTCTCCCTTGAGGGGTGGTGGATTGGGGGTTCGTAATGTGAGGGCCTTCAATAAGGCTCTTCTCGGGAACTGGCTTTGGAGATATAATTATGAGAGGGAAGCCTTATGGAAGATGGTGATTGATAGTAAGTATGTAGTACAAGGGGGGTTTGGTGCTCTATTGAAGTTAGGGGGGCGTTCAGGGTGGGGTTATGGAAGCATATTCGGAAAGGTTGGTGGTCTTTCTCTTGCAACACTAGGCTTAGTATGGGGGATGGCCGGAGAATAAGTTTTTGGCATGACGTTTGGGTTGAAGATATGGCTCTTACGGATGTCTACTCCGTTATTTGCAGAATTGCAAGGGAACAAGATGCCGTGGTGGCTGAATTGAGGGATATTAATAATGGGGGCAGCAATGGAATGTTAGTTTTTTTCTGGGGCCCCATGATTGGGAAGTAGGAGTCATGGTGGAGTTCTTTAACTTGCTGTACAACATTAGTCATGCTGTTACAGCGGAGGATAAACTGGAGTGGCGCCCTTCCAGGAAAGGCAATTTTTCTGTATGCTCCTTTTATGGGGCCCTTACTGCCCAAGGTAGGAATCACTTTCCTTGGAAGACCATTTGGCGGAGTAAAGCACCTACAAAGGCTGCTTGTTTTGCTTGGACAACAGCTTTAAGGAAGATACCAATTGTTGATAACTTAAGAAAATGTGGGCTTATCATCATTGACTGGTGCTGTTTGTGCAGAAATAGTGGTGAAAGAGTGGATCATCTACTTCTACAATGTGAGTTTGTAAGGGCCATATGGAATTATTTTTTCAGTAAAGTGGGATTAGCATGGGTTATGCCGGGAAGGGTGGTTGAACTACTAGCTAGCTAGAGAGGGATCATGGGGACACCACAGATTGCAGCTGTGTGGAGGATGGCTCCCATTTGTATTTTTTGGTGTATCTAGAGAGAAATGATAGAAATTTTGAGGATCGTGAGTGCTCTTTGGAATAGTTTAAGGCTTCGTTTGGTTTTCAAACCAAACTCATCTCATCTCACTCATCATTACAATTTTTTCAAATTCCAACACAAAATATAATAAACAATTCAACTTTTTCAAATCTCAAAACATTAATAATATTAAAAAATAATATTCTAACAATATTTTATCACTTAAACTCAACTCAACTCAACTCACTTCAACATCCAAACGCACCCTAAGAGTTTCTTCTGGAAGACTTTATTTAGTTTCTTCTGGTCTTAGTTTCCATGATTTCCTTGTAACCATTTCTAGTTCCTAAATAGGTGTAATCACAGGCATACTGCCTGTGTACTTGGGCTATGCCTATCTTTATATCAATGAAATATCTTCTTACTTGTAAAAAAGTCACCTAATATTAACATATGCTTTACCTATTAAAGCAGATACTAGGTCAGATATCTTATGGTGGGGTGGGGTGGTTTTAGATGATTGATTATCTATTCTTCCTGCATCTTGGAATGCAATGGTGGATGCTCTGTAAAGCAATCAAACTCTATAATCCCTAGCAACTGGATCCCAATTACTTTTTGTTTATAACTATTGAAGCAATTGGTTTCAGGTTGCATTAATAGCAAGGGATAGACAGTAACTGAAGAGTTCTGCCTCCCACTTCTTATAATTTTTATCTTGTATGTCAACCCTTTCTGTATCTTGTAGTGATGGCCTTGGTGATTGACTCCAATCATCAGATATATCAGTTTCACACACAGTTTTCTTGAACAATGCTCCCAATATTAGTGTAGGACCAATGATAGGTGGAAGATTTCCAGTAAACCAGTAATGAACATGCACCACCTTATAACCGATCACATGCAAGAAAATTTTTAACCACTTGTTTGGCCACTTTCAAATGCCCACATAGACCTTTTACACAAGTTACATCAGTGACCAGTCGTTCCATATCTCTTGAATAGTATATAGAAAATTCTCTATGACCTAAAATGTTGTAGCATTGACTGAGCAAAGCTGCTTTGCAGTAGTGAAGGACAAGCCTTTCAATTGCATGTGCGCGTAGCCTGTCAGGCCTTGTACCTTCAACCAAATTTATATTCTAATAAAACTTCTGCTTGTTGAACGTGGTCCTATGAGTAAGGAAACAATTATCAACCTTTCTCTTTTTAATAATTAAAGGGATTATTTCTTGTATACATCATTTGTACTAGGGTTGTGCCCCTCTGTGCTTTTAATGAAATGAAATTATTAAAAAAAATTATCAAAATCCTAAACATGGTCATACTCATCACAGCTACAGTTCCCTTTAAACCTGAATTGGGCCAGTCAAAATTATTATTTTACTATATTCATGAGCCTGATGAGCTTCCTACCAAGCCAACCTGAGATGACACGCCTGCAGCTTTTGTCAAAATTGGAAGAACATACTAAGCTATGCTTTTTGGAATCGTTTTGTTGTCTCCCCCTATCCTTATCTGGTGCCATTCGGTTTTGACATGCCATAATCATGTATATATCTTGTCAGTGTTTGTTTTAGATATTCTCGGTTAACATTTCAACTCACTTTTTATGTATTGTAAAAGGTATTTATGTAATTGGAAAGTGAAATTTGATAACATAAGGCTTAAGAAGGTTTTGGTGCCAGGTTTCTTGTATCTTTTGCGGGAAAGTATCTTGCGCTTGATTATTGTGTTTCATCTCTGCATGGTCAGACTGAGGGTGATACTGCTTCTAGCTGCAACCATCAGTTGTACAAGATATATATTCCACGGACTGAAAAAGATCTCTTTGGTCCTGCCTTTGTGGAGGTAGGTGTTTTGGATATTTTTATTTTATCCTGGGTTTTTTTCTTCATCTCATTTTACCATGGTTTTGTCTTATACATTCTGACATCCACAAAGGCATGTTTCATGTTTCATTAAGATTTGGTTAGAGAAAGGTTGGTTTTTCTGAAGTGTTTGTAACAAAAGTTACTGCCACAAAAATTCTTATCAATGAACCTATCGTTATGGAACATTTTTTTTATAGGCACCCATTGTTATGGAACGTAACAATTGTATCTAGGATCCTGTGACCCTGTATGTATACTTCTTTTGTATGTATTATATCTTGGATGTATTAAGGAGATATTTGCTTTTGGGCTATGCCTATTTACTTGGCAATAAAATTCTCTCATTACTTATAAAAAAAAGGAGATATTTGCTTTTTTATTTTTCAAATATTAATGAGATATTTCAAACATGTATTGGTTTTCCTGGGACATATGTGGGTGACTTTTGTTGTATATTGTGTGAACTAAAAATGGCCTGGTGAACTGTTGTAATTTGTGATGTATGCATTGAATTTGCCTCATTTCTATTTGCATGGCTCTACTTTCCATAAATGCCATGTGGGATTGCTTCTGTATCTATAGTTAATTTGGGAGTGATGCTCATGAAGTCTTGTGACTTGATGTGAGCTTTAAGTATTCTGTGCTGTCATTTCCAGGATGTTTTGGCAGCATAGTCCATGATTGTTGAACACCAGATTCTGCAGATGGATGCAGTAATCAGTTACAGAAAATGGTGGATTTATTTTGTTACAGAGAAATTGTTTAGCTACATGAACATTACCGTGATGGAAATGTTGTTTAACTGGTAACTCTGTATTTTTTTAACCTAACGCTAAATCTATTTTATAGATCGAGAATGAATCTGGCTTATCAAACTTCATTCCAATACTCATTGGAGACAAAGAAATTTGCAATGAAGTGGAGATGTTACAGCAGAAGGTTGATGCTTCTCTTTTCCTGAAAGGATCAGATTTTGCTGCTATCGTTCCTCCATCTGACGCGTGTGAAGTTTTTGCATTGAGACAGTCAACATTTGATGAGTTTCTTTTAGATATAGCGTGGTTACTTAAGCAACCTGCATCGGAAAATTTTCAACATTCCATCACTGCTACGCAGATTCAAAGACTTAATAATCTATTGAGCTTTCTGATATCTAACGATTCCACCACAATTTTAGAGAAACTGTTGGAGAGACTGAAGATTGTTCTGAGTAACATGAAATCTGAAAGCATGGTTAATGGCAACTGTGATGCTGATTTGGGTTTACTAGAAAAATACATAGACATTGCGAGAGATAATCTTCACCGAAAATATAAGAAAAGTGGAAGTTTAGTGCTGCAATCAGAATATGTGCCAGAAGGGGAATATGTTTCTCAAAGCCGCTCCAAAGATAATGAGCTCTTTGTCTCAGTCAACAGCCAGGTGAGGACTTCTTTCTTGTGCTTGAGCTTTTGCTGATTGTGACCCTGGCTTGCACATTCAAGATTTAGGAACTAATCTTATTGCCTAATATATATGTGAATATGTATGTAAATATTTATCTTTTGTTCATATTTTTACTGTTTTTTTTGGACATTGGAGGAGCTGAAGCAATTTCTTTCCAATAGTTTATTTTCTTGGGCTTCGGCCATTATTTGTAATACGGATACTTTCCATGACCTGCTTGTATCTCTCACTAGTACCTAGATGTAATTAGGTTTCAGGAGCTGTTTGTATACTCCTGGGTACTTTGTTTCTATTCTTATTTCAATAAAACTTACTTTTACCAATTAAAAAAAACTCACAAAAAAGAAAAAAATTCTAGTGGGTGAATTTATAGCTTAAATAATATAGGAAATGGGCAAAATGCATCAACATCTTTTGCTGGTGTTTAATCTAGACCCCTTTGATTTTTAAATTAACCGTTATGCTGTCGCCATATACCATTTCAATGAATATGTTCTAGCTACTTAACTTTCTGCTCGGAAAATATTTTAGAAGTCTCTTGTGTTTTTTAGAGATTTACAAACTGTGTTTTCCATCTAGTATGCTACGGTGATATGTATTGGAGAGCTTTCTAGGTTTTTTTTTAGAAGTACTTTCTAGTTATCAAATTATGATGTCTGAAAACTTGAGAGATCATCCGTCATATTTGTATTTTCTTCTCCAACTGGCATTTATTTCGTTGCTCCAAGTGATTAATTAGGATCTTCTTTTTCAGGATACAGAGTTGGTAGCAAATGCAAGGTTGGGAGTGCAGACATGGTCGACTTCTAGTAGAAGTAGAAATGTTCCCCTGTTGAATAGAGAGGTAGTCATGAAAGTTAACCATATCAAGGGATGGCCTAGAAAGTCATGTGGTCGCATCGGTTCGGGGGCAATCTTCAGCTCTCGCCCTGGTATTTTTGTAATTTCCTTTGGTGCTGTTTGTTTAGGGATATGTGCTATTCTCCTTCATCCTCACACGGCTGGAGAATTTGCAGTATCTGTCCGCAGGTGTTTGTTCAACAGAATCTAGACAAATAATGAAAGTCGGAGGTCTCTGAGCCGAAAAAATGCTGTTGTTCATCTGTAAGTATCCATTGTATACCAACACCAGATTCAGAAAAGCTATTTAAACCTTTGGCTTCTGACTGTGCTTTTTGCATGGGAAGCTTGATATCAGAGTGCTAATTGCCTCTGCAGCTTCGGTTAAATGCTTTCATGTGCAAGGGTTGATTGAGGGTGGGGACAGTAGGGTCAACTATTCCCATTGAAAGTCAAATAAGTTTGGGAATAATGTAACATGTATTTACTAGTTCTGAAAACTTTTTAGATTTTTTTGCTGCAATTTTGAATAGTTCTGGGTATCAGATCAATATTCTGATGTATTATTTGTAATGTTCGAAGTTGTTCCCAATAGTGGCCGAGTTGTACAGATCTTCAAACAGGCAAATACTATTGATGTAGTCCAAGGTCGCGGTAGATGATAACAATTGGAGACCTAAAGATTTCTCATACAATTTAACTTGACTACGGACATTTGGATAATTTTATGTAGTTGGATTCAATTCAGATAAAATATCCAAAATATAAGCTCATTTCAAATTCCTTGGACTTCATGTGCAAGGCGCGTATGCCCGGTTGAAAGGTCTATTTTTTTTATTATACTGATAAGAACAGAAAGTGGATTCGGTACATGGAGGGCGATTAAAGGATTAAAGTAAATAAAAGACATTATATAGCTAATGTGTGTTATTCATGTAATATTGGGCGACTAATGTGTGTTCTTCAAGTTGCGATCATTGGCCAAGGTGGGGAGAATATGAATGTGGTGTTAGATGCTTCAATTTTTTACGCGGCTCCCTCTTTCCAGGCCTGCTCCTCGGGGCTTGTTTGAAAGGTTTGGGTCGTCCCTTTCCTCATCAACAAGTGAATTAATAGAAGCATTGGAAGTTGGTGTGGCAGAGCACATTTCCCGCTTGCTCAAAATCGGGTGTTAGCAATGCGCATATGATTAGGGTTAGCCTTCACTAAGCAATGGTTGAACACATCTCTCACCTGCTCCAAACAGTGTTTGCAATGTGCATGCGATTGGGGCAAACACTTGCACTAGGCGGCCAAAGGCTAA
This sequence comes from Cyclocarya paliurus, assembly GCA_029856935.1. Classification (NCBI taxonomy): domain Eukaryota; kingdom Viridiplantae; phylum Streptophyta; class Magnoliopsida; order Fagales; family Juglandaceae; genus Cyclocarya; species Cyclocarya paliurus. The sequence goes on along the minus strand of CM056954.1, from coordinate 14,544,367 downwards.
CAACGTACATGCGATTGAGGTTAGCTTTCGCCAAGTGATGGTCGAGCACATCTCCCACCCTCGTGTTTCTATAGTGGCAACCTCCTCGGATGAGCTTATGCGAGGAAAAGCTCATGGGTGTTGGGTGAGCAAAACCATGCAAAGTGCTTGTGAATTGTGGTGTCAAGGAACTTGATATGTGCATGGTCATTCTCAGCTGAACTTGAGGAGTGTTCCGCAATTCTCCATGGTGGTGGGCTTTGTGTTCACCATGTTTGGCACTGGGAGCGAGCCCTAAGCTAGCGCTCCTGGTTCCAGCCACGATAAGCTACAGTGGGCAAGCATGAAGTTCGCCCCTGTGGTTCTCCTGGGTGGCAAGCTATTGTGGGCAAGCCAAGTGCTTGCCCATCGTCTCCCTTGGGTGGTGGGCTCCTTGTTCGCCCCAAAGAGTTCCTCTCGGTTGCTGGGATCATTTCCTACCATGAGGTGGTGAACTGGGCAACATACTTAGGGCCTCTACCACTAGGGGTGGCGAGTTAGGCAACGTGCCCCTGGTCATTGCCCGCCACTTGGAGGGAAAATCTGGGCAACATGCCTTGCCACAAGAAGCAGCTAGTGGGCTTGCCACGAGAAGTGGCAAGCTGGGCAACATGCCTCTGGCTGTTGCCCTCCACAGGAAGCAACAAGCTATGGTGGGCATGCCTAGCGCTTGCCCGCGGTCTTCCATCGAGGCTAGCGGTTTGGCTTGCTCGCCAAAGTCAATCTTGCATATGCTGGCTACCCGCCAACGTTCAACCTACATGTACGGTAGCCTCGAACACGTTGTGGGGTGAGGAGCACCACGCCAACAGGTCTGGCAGTGGCTACTGGTGGTTGCACAAGCTCACGAGTGGCTAGCAAAATTCCTTTTGCCAACTTCTAGCATATTTAGCAGCAAGGAACTAGTGGGAAAACTCTCGCCATTTCTATCTAGTCGTCTTGCTGGCAAGCAGGACTATAACCGCGACACATAGGGGGTGGCAGGTAGGAAGCCATCACTTGTTAGTTGATGTGACAAACTTTTATATCATCGAAAACATCAATACTTGCAAGTTTATGTGATTGACTTTTATATCACTTATGTAGTTGGTGTGTGGAGAGGGAGACTTGTAAATGAATTTATTTAAATTAATTCGTGTATTTATTTAGATTTAATTTTAATTGGATGGTTGTCGGGTCACTACGATGACAAGATCTAGAGTTCGTGGCCAAATTGGGTGGCTAGGAATTCTCTCTATCTTAGACTAGTAAGCCAACTCTCATCGTCAATTGCAATTTCTGAGTTTTGAGCGTTGTTTTGATCTTATATGTTCGCAGTTAATTTAGAAACCATTTTGACTGGATAGTTAATGGAAGTTGTAAACTTCTTCCAACTCTTGGTAGGTCGAAGTCTAGAAATGTAAATTTTCAAACCGACCAAATCTTTATACAACTTTTTTTTCTAAGCAAGCATATTATAGATATATAAAATAGTTACAGGATACAAGAAATAACAAGGTGAGAGGCCCTTACATTCATCCCAAACCAACTAATACAACATAAGAAAAAGAAAAAAAGAGAGATCTGGGGCTAATGACTTGATCCCCACCCATTTCCTATAAAGGGAAGCCACCTAAATACAGTCCAATAAACGAACTATAATACTACGACTGAAAGTTGCAATGAATGGATATGTGCTGCATGTCGCTGCTTTGGACTGACTGAAGGAGGTTTTCACTAACTTTTTCTCACGATCCTTGATTAGGATGAGTGATAACATAGGAGGGTAGCAAGAGGAGGAAGCGTTGAATTGCCAGCAAAAGACCACTAGGAATTGTGGTGGTGCCGCACATGAAACTCACGCGCCATTCTTTTCGATGATTTTCTTCTGTCATCCGAAGGATCAACGGTTGGCAAATCTTGCGATGTAGCGCGTGGTGGTCTTGGGTGGCCAGAGTCTAGTAGATCAACACTTCTCTATGCTACCATCGAAAAACTAAAAAAACCGAAAAAAATACAGTAGGATAGTGTCTAGATTATACATGCGAGAGGAGGGTGGGTGGAACCGAAGCTCTAGCCACCCTGTGGATGGAGAAGGTGAGATTTTTGAACCTTTTCTCTAGAGAGCTTTCTGCTTGGAGAGAGAAAATAAAATGGTCTTTTTAGTTTTTCTTGTATGCAACTTGATTGTTAGGCAATACCAAACATGCATTGATGACGGCTTTGATAAGTGTTGTAACTTCTAAACATGTTAAGATGCAAGATTGGTGCTCATCATCCTTGTAAATTTCTATCATTATAGTTTTAGAGATATGCTGCACTTAATTTTAAATTTTTTCATACATAGTTACACTCATTAATATACTGCATTTTAAATGATTTCATTTATCAACCACTTAAATAACAGTCATATAAGATATACCCTATTAACAAGTGTGACTGAAGATGACAAAATATAAGATAAAAATTTTTTTTATCTTTCTTGCTTTTTCATAAGATGATTATGCTATGATGTAAAAAAGAATAAGAAGGTGATCATGCTATGGTTCAGAACCTAATAGAGTTTCTCGGAAAAAGATTCCTAAATTTCATAAAATAGATTCTGCAACATTTATGGATCATTTAATGTTGCCCAAAATATTTATATGGACAATAATAAATGTTGTAAAGCCTATTATATGCATATCTCTCTTACTTGAGGTCTCGAAGCTCTAATTTAGATAAAAATTTAAAGAAACTTTGATCCGAACTTGTCCAGAGATAATGAACAAATAAATATCATTACTATGATCAAATAAGATTTCAACCCGTGATTTCCTCCTTGCCCGTTATTTTTTCAAAAGCCTACAGTGGGCCACCAGTCTTGATACAGAAGCCCAATTCTACCTGAAGAGACGTTGATTCTGCCAGACCTAATGGGCCATATTGCCACGATCACCCCACTCTCGAAAAGCACGAGTCGAACATGGCATGGGACCCGACTGTCCAGAGGTTTTCTGGTCTGAAGCCTAAGACGGAATGACGCGCGTGTGACGATCTCTCGCTCCATTTTCCTGCTCGTCCGTGGTCTCTGCTATCAGCTACGATACAAAAATCTGAGCAAATTTAGGATCACTTCTATGTTTTCAGAATCTCCAGGGTTGTGTTCGTAGAGAGGTGGCAAGGTACGAATTTTACTATTCTCTTAAAGGAAGTTTGAGATTAAAAATTTTGTCATTCGTTTCTTTTTCCTCCATTTTATGGCTACCAAACGGCGGTTTAATTAGTCAGTCTTACGATTGTCAAATATTGTTTTCTTGTGTTTTGTGAAAAAATTAGTGACATCCATAGAGGGTTTACAGGCTAATTTTTCCTTCCTGCTTCCTCTCTTGTTTCTTGCACCAATTAAAACAATACATAAATTATATGAATTTGGTTCTTCATTTGCTTCATAGTTTGCAAGCATGCTCATCTGCAAAAACTCTTTGTTTAAATCCTTAGTTTGTTGCTTCCACTGCTAAAAACTCTTCCTCTTTGTTTGATGTAGAGTTTCTTTCTTTCTGGTTTGTTACATATGTGCGTGTGTATGCGCATGTATATTGAGCATGCGGAGAATCGTTCAATCAAATATAAATGCTACCTAAGCTCTAAATCGTGGTGTGTAGGATCGGTTGTATGATTAAGTTATGGTGAATTGAAGGGGTGCATTTGGCTGGTAACCTTTGTCGTCTGTGACCTTCAAAATAAGTTATATGATGAGTAGGATTGGAAAGGATAACAACAGTTGTGAATCGTGATGTTGGAAGTGCCACCGATGGTTCTTCTGCAAATGAAGGACCCAGTGTCAAATAACCTTGATCATGATATTGCCCAACTCACGAAGCTTTGGTCTGGACCCCATGAACTTTTGAGCCGGACTGTACCTGACAGGTTGAGGTTACCAGTTTCAACGGTTAAAATGTTGTTCGGTCGAGAAGGTAACTATTCGAGTAGGGGAGAATTTCATCAGCAGATGGTTGCCATGTATTAAGTCAATATTTTCCTATCAATGGACCTTATAGAGTGGAACGAATGAAAAGCTGGGCTTATGTTTCTCAATTTTCAACTGATGGTTCTCTTTTTGTTGCTGGATTTCAGGTATTTTGTAGGTTTTTTCAAGCTAGAAATGAATTGTTGATAATTGAAGAATACTTTTAATTTAAGAAAATTTTTTTTATTGTTTTATACTTAATATTCTAGACAGAACTTTACTGATAAAAAATATAAATATATATATATATATCTGTTCCAGACAAAACTGTATGCAATTTTATCTGTATGATTATTTTCCATTGTATTTATCTACAGGAAAGCCACATTAGGATATATAATGTGAACAGGGGATGGAAAGTTCAGAAGGACATTCTAACAAAAAGCTTGAGATGGACCATTATAGATACATCTTTGTCACCTGATCAGTATTACCTTGTAAGTTTGCAGGATTGTTGAAATAGGCAGCACTTGGCCATAATCTTGTCAGCATGGAAAAGTAATCTAGTTGTGCAAGTTTAATAAATGCTAGGTTGGGCTGGTTTGCGAAAAGAAAGGGGGGGAATGGATAGTGGTTTGGTTTGTTGCCCTTCCTTCTATTGATCTCACAGAACTTTTTCTGTGACCTCTTTTACCTAGTTAAGTAAAATGCAAATGGAAAATGCTCTTGGATCATATGTGTTCAGATACGTGTTAATTTCAGCAGGTACTTTTCTGCATTTCACACAACGCCCAATTATATTGTTCCAATAATTTGTACATGGAACTACATATATTCTTCTTTTGCTCATTTATACTGAACCTTCTCAACATTTTATCATGTTTATGACCATTTAAGAGTACATGGTTCATTACTACAATTTTTTCAATCTTTTGTGCATGTGCCCAACTTCCTCTATAATTGTTTTAGTCATAATTATCATGTTATGTGAAATGACTTAAATATAAATTCAATTCACTGGGTTTGACCAATAAGTCCATTCTGCTTGATCTAACTGTGGCTTCTACTCTATGCAAGTCTAAATTATTGTTGTTTTAGGTATTAATGTTAATTTTGTATCCTTCAATTGGCAGTCCAGTGCTTAGAGATGATGACTGGGATTACAGATGGATGGACTACCCACCTCGTGCAGAACTTTGAAACATCCTCCTGATCAATCATTGGCTACTTATAGAGGCCATTTAGTCTTGTGTACTCTAATTCGTTGTTACTTCTCTCCCTCATATAGGTAACTAATATTTTTTTATGAGTAAAAAATGTTAGACAACTAATATTTTTACCTTCTTGTAATGTTGTTTTGCTCAACTTATCAAGAGAGAAACATTGTTTTGCTCAAGTAAAATTTAATTATAGTTAACCCCAATGATGTGTGTATTGACTGAAATTTTAGAGCGAGTTTGCTAGACTGGACAAGGAGAGAGGGTGGACGGTGAGGTTAACACTACTAAATCTATTAGCTGTTATTTTGATGACGTACTGAATTTCTAGTGTGATGGTGGGTATGTTTGTATCACTTTTATAAATGTGTTTCTCGTGCCTCCTAGTGTTTCTTTATGTTTCAATGCAAAGCTTGGCCTCAGTCAAATGTTTTGATCCCGGGAACTGCCATCTCTATGGTGGTTGTTTTCCTTTTTTTGATAAATAATAAAATATTTTATTCCCAAGAAATAGGCATAAGCCCAAGTACACATGACGTATACAAAGGAAATACCAACTACTTTCCAAAAACGAAAGGAAAATTAAAACAGATTCTGGAAATTATCTTCCATTACAAAAGTTTTAGCCACAAACTCAAAGTACTAAAGAAAAAATTCCTAAAGTCTCCCAATGAACGTTCATTGTCTTCAAAGCATCTCCCATTCCTTTCAAGCCATAGGCACCACATGAACAACATTCTTGTGACCCTTCAATCCCTTCCACCCTACCAATAAATCCTTTACTTCCTTGGGCATTACCCAAAGTAAACCAGTCTAATTCAAAACCTCATTCCACAAGAACCTGGCCAGTTCACAATGAAGAAAGAGGTGATTAACAGATTCCACAATGGTGGTTGTTTTCCTGGTCTACCAGAAGTTTAGTGAGGTTGGATACCTAAATGGCTTTTCCAGCCGAAGTTGGGGTGGTTGATCCAACCCCTTTATTTCTGTGATGTATTTGTTTTTTTTTCCCGATTATGCTTGCTTTTTAGTCAACAGTAAAGTTAGCTCTTCTTACTTATCCAAAAGGTGAAGTCAGCCCATCCCACTTCAACAGTTGGTCAAGCTTTAGGGCGTCATTGTCACTCTGATAACGATATATATTTCTATGGCATTTTTTTTATAGTTCAGATATTTTGATGGCATTCTATGTCCAATCTATAGTATTGAGAGAAAGTAAGAATACTGAATAATATTTCTCACCGCGCATGACTTGTTGCAGCACTGGTCAGAAGTACATCTACACTAGATCTAGCAATTCTTCTGTATTTATGATCTGGTATGCACACATATTTCTTTAATGCCCTTTCTTTTGCAGCTTAATTTTTCTTGGTGAAGCCTTTTTTTTTTAATGTGAGAGAGATGAGTAGAGATACGGCCATTGATTTTGTCATCAATGATTACTTCAGCATCATGTTGTTCTAGCCCAAGCCATACAAGTTAAACCCAATTTATAAATACCAATCTCCCCAGACTCACTACATGTTCTAGGAGTAGGCCCCAAGAACTCTCGAGAGAGTGCAAAACTAGTTCAGGTTTTAACAGACTTTAGATTGTCCACTTGTTATATACAAAGCCCAGAACATGCCCAGTAACATTCTATCAGACTCGGTTCTATATTAAGCCACACCTTTTTCCCTTCAGTGGTTATGAACAACATGCTACCTAAAATTATTGCAAGTTTATTGTTCTTATTGGTTAGTGGAGCTCATGTCGCAAGACTGGACTATCACGACGCACCTATAAGAGATTGTAGTTGGCACCCGTTCTACCCTATGATTGTCAATTCTTTTTGGGATGGTGACATTGCCAGATGGGAGTTTCCTGGAAGTGGTGGCAGACCCACTCCGCCGAAGCGGAGGAGGAATTGATGGAGAAATTTCTACTGAAAATGCCTTATGGTTTTACACAGTTGCTTTTGATATTTGGGTTAATATTTGAGTTCCCAATCCTTTTGGTTAAACAACTCTAGAAAATTTGCAGTCACCATAAATAAATGTATAGTTTGTTGTTGTATATGGTAAATTCTGGCTGCACACAAGTCTTGGTAAATGTTTGTGGTTTTCAGCCTAGGGAGAAATAGGATGTAATTGTAGGAATAGGACAGACTATGAACTATCAGGTTATTCCAACCACCAAGCTAGTCCTCCCATGAGCATTTAAGTTTGATGATGATTTGCTAACCAACTTATTGTAGTGTAATAAGCATGGTTGGATGGATTGGCAATTGGGTGCCTTGAGATTCGGCTGGGCTTCTTATGGCTGACCCGAAGCTTCCTGGGCCTCGTAATTGTATAAACCCTTCACCGTCAAGAGTCGGTACCAAAAAACAGAAAAATAAACCCAATCACTTAAGTTTTGTTCACTTTTTGTGCATGCGTCAAAATACTGATGAGAAATGCATATACAGAGATTTCAAATAACTAAATTTACTATCTTGTAAGTTCATTTTACGCCAGTTTGTAAGTTCATTCTTGCAAGATGTCTATGGAGACGAAACATTTCTCAATATAAATGGGTTTGCAATTCATCAATTCATTAACTATGTTGATTTAAGATCGTTTGGTTACACAGTTGAGATAAAAATATTTGTGAATAGTATTGAAATAATTTGTGAATAGTAATGAAATGGTTTGAGTTAAGATGTTTTATAAGATTTTGAGAAATGAGAGAAAAAAAAAAGTTGAATATTATAAAATTAAAAGATGGTTAGAATATAATTTTTGTTTTAGGATTTGAAAATGTTGATTTTTTTTTAGAAATTTGAAAAGTTGTAATAATTAGATGAAAAAATTGAGACTTTGAAATTAAAAAAATATTTGTGTTTGAATGATTTTTGGATGTTGAGATGAAATGAGATAAAATAAGATTATTTGAAATGTTTGTGAAACCAAAGCAAGCTTAAACTTACAACCCTTTTGGAATTGAGTTTAAAAACTTAAAAAGTACTTTTAACTGTTTAAAAAATCTTTTAAATAAAAAATGATATATTTGGTAAATTTATAAAAAATGTTTTAATCACCTAAAAAAGCTAAAAGTCTATTTTTTTAAAAACATCAAATTGAAATTTTTATCAAAAAGCTCTTACAGATAACTATATATTTTTAAAAAATTAATGTAACTAACTTTAAAAATACTTTAGATACATGTTTAACAAACAAAAAATAGCTTTTGAAGTATAGAACTTATTATTTAAGTTATAAGCTATAAACCTTAAAGTTATAAGTTATATTTTCTATTACAATCCCAAACATGCACTACGCTACATTTTGCAAGTGTGTTAGAGATAAGTGCCATATCTAAGGGTGCATTTGGGAATACAAATATTATCAAGTATTCTCAGATATTTTTAGATATTTCTTTTCCAAACATCACTCAAATATAAAATATTTTTTAATTTTAAACTTTTCACTTTTTTATCTAATAATTTCAACAACTTTCCTAAACTCCCAAATAAAATACAAAAAATACTTCATTTTTTTCAAATTTCAAACAAAAACAATACTAAAAAATTATATTCAAACAATATTTTAAATTTATAATAACTTTATTCAACATTATCTCTCCTTTTCCAAAATCTAATAAATTATTTTAACTCAAACAATTTCATTTCTCTTCACATATATTCTGAAACATTCTAAATATCCAAACTAGTCCTAAATCAAACAAGTCAAAGTTTCATGCATTGCATATATATAGACATGCTATCTTGCCGGGTACATAGCATGTCTATGGTCTATATATGATTATTATACAAATAATAATAATTTTTTTTTAACCATTGCTTTAGATTTAATTATTATAAAAATTATACTTATCATTTCTGCACCATACACCAACATATGAATTATCATGAAAGATAAAAATAATAAATCACATATTAGTGTGTGGTAGGTACGAGGATGATAAGTAACATTTATCTGATTTTTAAAATCGATTAAAGTAAATCGCATGACACAATTTTAATAGTCCAGAATAATAAAATTTATTATAATCAATCAATGGAAGGTGTGACTACTTAGATCTTGAACTATATATAATAATCACCTTATTTAAAATGAAAACTAATTATATCTGTTTGATTACTAACCAAAGAGCAAGTTTACCCAAAGTAATAATTTGGAGTGCAGTAGTTAAAATAGAAAATGTTATTTGCATTTATAATTTTACTTACATAATCATACGTGATGAGTGTTAATTACGAAAAATGGTATAAATTTTAAAATTCAAAAATTTTAATTTTAATTAAAAAATATTGATAAGATAAAACTATCACATGAAATATATAATATTATACGTAAAATTGTGCATATATATATATATATATATATATCACTACTCAATTAAAAAACCAACAATAGTTTAGAAATGCAAAATATAGCTTCCAAAAGATAATGTTCAATGCCATAGGCCATAAATAACAACGGCATTTTGAACAGACCCGTGCGGTTTCTACTGCTTTGTCCTTTTAAAGCAACTCTCTCTCTCTCTCTCACTCTCTCCCCGCTCGTATCACACGCACCGACTCACACACACACACACACACACACACGAACTCTGCTCTCCCTCTCCCACGAAGTAGCAAGAGTGAGGAAGTAAGAATGGCGTCGTCAATAGCTAGGGTTTCATTCCGCATACTCTTGGCGGTCCTCTTCCTCCTCCTTCTCTTCTATGTCGGTCGTCCACTCTACTGGAAAATCTCCGCCACCATCCACGATATCCGCCAGAACAAACAGACCGTCAAACAAGGTATAATTCGCTCAATCAGCTATTTCTTGTTGTCTTTCTGCATTTTTGTTCGTAGAAAAATCATCCATGGGTTTTATTGCTTACGACGTTTCCTTCTTTTGTGGTTCTTTGTCTCAGGTCTTTCCCAGATCGTCCTCGAGGCCCAGAAATCCGTCGGGTGGTACCACGACGAGTCGGACTCGGGTGTCCACGAGGATCGGGCCGGGAGAAAGGTCGGCGCCGCGACGAGTCATCGTATTCTCCTGCCTAAGGCTTTGTGAGAAAAATAAAATCTAATGGGTTATTTTGTAGTTGGTTATAATGGTAGATCTGGTTGTTTTGATGGTAATAATGGGAGGGTCTTGATGAGGGTTAGCTAATGAATTTGTGAAATCCCGTTGGTTTTGGCTTAGTTTGTGAAACATTAATTGTAATGTTCAGATATGGAGGAGCAATGGTGGAATTCTTAATGCTGAATATGAATTAATAGCATTATCTCAATAAAATATATATATATATATATATATATATATATATATATAGAATCGAAGAATCTATTATTTAAGGATGCGATCTGAAATTTTGATGACCTTTAGACATTGAGTGTTTGATCTCGAATTTGGCCAAAGCTTTCTCTGGTATCTGATTATATGTTCATTTTGATTGCATTTCTACTAAATCATGTTTAGTTTCTTATTTAACAAAACTTAGAGAAGTGCTGGAATTAATTGTTTGTCAGGGTTGTGTAATTGTTGTTTAATAATGAAAATTAGCAAATCCTCTTGGTCTCATAAGCTTGTGTAATAGGATGCAAAGCATGCGACCCTTAAACTGAAGCAATGGCCTTTGTAAATTTTGATGCTGATGAAGCTATGTTTCACAAATGAACCAATAGCTTCAGAAGATTTTATGGAGAAGATGCCTGCATTTTTTTGGGGTGGGTGAGGGAGAGGAATCCTGTAATAACTAACAAGGTTAAAGTTCTGTATACGTTCTTTTATATGGCGAAGAACCTTGGAAGCCATTGACTGCCCTTGTATGTGTTATGTCCTAAGTTTGTTTGCATGCGATTGGGTTGAATCTTACCCTGGAAGAGAAATTTTAAAGATGTAGATTGAGGGAGTTCTAGCTGGATGTGTAAATGTAATCCAGTTTTAGAAGCTGTATCAGAAGCCAACCCAGAAGTGAATGTTGCATGGATCAAGGGTTTGGCCATCTTAGGTAAGTGATCTGCTCTAAAATGCAAATGAACTATGCAAAGTTTGCAAAGAATGTATGTAGCATTAGATCCTTATAGATGTGGCAATGGTTACAATGCTAATATGCCACTCATTCGTGATGCTGTTGGGTATTGTCATAGTGTTCATCTGCGTCTCAAAATAATTAGGAAAGATTTTGACGGCCAACAACTTAAGGAAATGGAGGATGATTGTAATAGAGTGGTGTTATATCTGTAAGAGCAATGGCGAATCGATTGATCATCTTCTTCTACATTGTGAGGCAGCAAGGGAGTTATGGGATGGCCTACTTAGTAGAGTTGGGCTGTCTTGGGTTATGCCTAACAGTGTGGCGGAGCTCTTAGCATGCTGGAATAGGCATCATCAGAGTCCTCAACTGGCTGCGACTTGGAGGATGGCTCTTTTGTGCTTATTGTGGTGCATATGGATGGAAATAAATGAGAGATGCTTCAACAAGAAGGAGAGAACTAGGGGGGAATTATGGAATTATTTTATACTTTCTTTGGTTCAATGGCTTTCAGCTATAGTTTTAAAGGGAGGGAATGTTCATGAGTTTTTGCTTTCTTTTCAGCTTTCTAGTATGTAACTAGGTGTCTCTTTTTTATACTTCCTGTGTACATGGACTTTGCATGGTTTCATTCGATCAATGAAATTTCTTACTTATAAAAATAAAAATAAAATTAGGTGCTTATGAGCTTTTGCTCAGTCATCAGTCTCCTACTTCTAGGTGTAGATAGATTTTAGCCATGAAAAAAAAAAGGTGTAGATAGTTTTTAGGTCATTCACGAGGGAATTACTTACTGAGCCATTAGAACCCCAAAGATTTTCACATGATGTTAGCCTGGATTAGTTTGGACTCCCATACTGTCTTTTGTTCATCTTTCACAGTTAATTCAGATTTTCATATTTTGGATGAAAGGCGGCTGTCATTATGCCCTGATCAATCAAACATGTTACCTTTGTTTTAACATGAAAGAAGACATGCATGATGTAAAGAACAGTGCAGAAATAGTAGATGAACACGCGCTTGTTAACCCGCCTCAATGACATACACTTGAATTTCATTTTAATTATTGCACAGGTAGTTATAAAAAATAAAAAGTATTTTCGCATCAAGCCAATCACTGAACACTAAAAATATAAGAAGAAAAGTGAATGAAAATAAATAATAAACAATGAATTGTTTCATTCTGCGGGCCAACGAGAAGCTAATTCATTTCATTTCAGCTGAGATTAAGGAGTTCAGATGTGATGAGGACTATTACAGATTCAGCTCATAATAGGCAATACTTGGATTGAAAGTGTGTAGTTGCTGTCCTCATTTACTTTCATAAAAGTTGATAAATTCTTGTTTGGATTTGAAACACACCTCACTTCATCTCATCTCATCATAACAACTTTTTCAAATTTTCACACAACATATAATAAACAATTTAATTTTTTCAAATTCTATAATAATAATAATATTAAAAAATAATATTTTATAATATTTTATTAAACTCATTTAAAACCATCTCAATCACCTCAACTCATATCTGAATTCAAACGGGTTCAGTAATCGATTCAAGAGAACTATCAATTAATCCTATACCGATAATGTCCTGGTATCTCCTACGAGCAGTCATGTATATCATACAAAGAAAGATCAGTAAAATAAGAATAATTCTACTTATCATCATACACCACGCATTACACGATGTTTTGATTTTCTTCTTTTTTCTTATTATTTTTCCTTTAGCAAGTCTGTGGTATATGGATGATAAATATAAAATTTTAATTAATTTAGTAGGAATTAAATAAAAAATAAAAATATATGTAGTGTATGGTATAAGATGATGTGTAGCAAAATCCGTAAAATAAACACTTGAGCAGTCAGTAAAAAATGCAGCGATGGGAAAGGGTACCTTTTGGGCTGGGCCTAGTCATCTGCCCACTAAATCAATTCATGTTTATAGGCCTAAAATTATCTTACATATTCCAGTTTACCACCGATGGGCTAACCCCAATTGGAACTTAGATTCATTTTAGTTGTTGTACTAAAATCCCCTTTTGGAAGAAGCCTCGAGGAACTATTATTTTATTTTATTTTTTTGAAACATCGTGTAATAAAAATATTTCTTCATTTTCCCACTTGACCCAAGCATTAATCATACTAAAATATAGGGTGGTTGTCACGAGGATTAAGATAATAAATGTGACAGCAACTTAGAGATTATAGGAAATAAATGATTTGTGTTTTAGTCAAAGGAGAAAGGTGGTTTTGAAAATTAAAGTTTGAAAAAATATATATATAAAACTACAAAAGACTATTCCTAACAACAAAACGCATATAGTCCAGTTCAGCATCTATCAAACAATCGTTTTCAGAGACCTTTCCTAGAGGCTTACATCTCTCATAAGATCTTCATGCCGACGATAAGAGTCAGTTTCATCAAAGAGTAGCGCTATAATTATAAAGATATTTTATTAAAATAAATTCACAAATTGACGAAATTTTATGAATTTACTTTATAATAAAATCAGTTTTATAGTCCAACATATCTTATTAAATCGCGTCAGTTTGAGAGTTTAATTTTATAAAATTATTTTATAGCTTAAACATTTATCTTCATCAAATATTATATATTCAAACTCTTGATCATATGTTGTAGTCAATCTTTGAAAAGCGATTAAAACCTATACCTACTTTATGTGACTATTTTTTATCTTGAAATTTTGACAAAATTCTTTAAAAAAATAAAAATCTTGATAATGTGTATCCTAGTCTAATTTGTAGGGCGTTGCTTAATACACAAATACCTCATTTATTTTCACAGATGAGATGAATTAGGATTAAAATTAAAAGTTGAATAAAATATTATTAGAATATATATTTTTTATATTATTATTATTTTATAATTTGAATAAGTTGAATTGTTTGTTTTATTTTGTGTGAAAATTTAATAAAATTATAATTATTAAATGAGATTAGAGGAGTTGTGAAAACAAACAAGACATAATGCAATTAAAAATACTTAATTACTAAAACTATTGAGGTTGCATTCTTTAAAGTGGATTTTTTTTTTCTCAACAAGATAAGCATAGTTGAGATTAAAACTAAGTGGTTACAAAGATACAAGAGTCAGTGGGGTGGGAGTCCCCAACAATCATCCCAAAGTAAACAAAAGCAACACCAATACCAAAATAAAAACGAAGAGAAAAATAAAAAAAAGTGGGTTATTAAGCTAAAAGATTAACTCCAACCCATTCCCACAAGGGGAAGCCTTTTTAAAGCAATTTTAACATAGTCTGATAAATAGACTATAAACCTATGACTAAAAGTCGTAGGTGAGGGGGGTGTGCTGCGTTTTGCTGAACTAGTCCGACTGAACGAGACTATCACGACCACTTCATCTTGATCGTTGGCTAGGAAAAATAGAAATATAGGAGAATGGCAACGTGTAGATGACTTGATACACCGGCATAGGACCACCACCGACGTGGGTCACACTCCACTTTAAGGAAGAAGAGAACACTCGGATCTAAGAAATCCAAAACAGCTAATCCCAACAATGTTGTGTGTGGCGGTGGAGGACTCTAGGTACAACGGCGCATGAGGCTCACGTGCACTGTAAGCCGCGCGTGAGGCACACGCGTCACTCATTTGATAAGTTTTTTCATATCGTTTGACAGATGGACGGTTAGGGGCTCCAATGGAGGGATGCAAAGATACAGTGATAGTTGGATGTGGGTAAAGAGAAAAAATACTGGAGAGAGAATCGAAAAGAAAAACTCTCTATCCCTCAAGTGGATTATTTGGTTGAACTTTATTAAAATTCAACCTATATTGCATTCACATATAAAAAGATCATCCCCCGTTGCCTTAAAAAAAAAATCCCCGTGAAGAAACAAATAGGGATGAAATAGGCAACATTAACGGATAATAATTATCATTAGAATAGTAACTTTTTATGAAATGATTGATTAATTAATTAATTATATCTATTTATATATATAAAAGGAAGGGAGTTTTATGGGTGGGATCCATAGGCAAGTTGTAGCCCTAACAAATGTAAATAGTGGGAGGGGAGGGATTGAGCAAAGAATGCAATCCAAACCACTCAAGTGCATATTAAAAAAAAGAAACAATGGTGAGTGACGAATAATCCCTAAAAAGAATAATATCTTCAATTTTAAAAATAAAAAATTCAATTTTATTAATAAAAGTTAATAATTTTCCTTTTTGAGACATTTTAATACTGCTCTTGACTTCACCGTTTGTCAATAACCCAACAACAAATACCGATGGGACTAACGATATTATGCAAACATCTCATGCGAATGGGTCATACCCAATTCGTCCTCACAAATGTTGACAGGATTCTGAACCATGCCAAGCATCCATCCAATGAAATTCAGCCACATCAGCAAAATTCAGAATTTCTTTTTTTTTTTTCCTCAAATTTTAATCTTTAAAATATTAGATACATAAAATAAATTTTGATCATTATTATTTTTATTATGCAATTTATTATTTTTTTAATTTTTTGTAAAAATTTAAACATTTATCATTTTATTTTATACATTCAAACACATATTTCAATCTATTTTATATATTCAAATACATATTAATAGAACTTTTAAATATTATTATTCACGGATCAATTTAAATTATCTGAGATCATCTCAGCATACAAATACAAATGGAGCCTAAATATTATTCTCCTAATTTAAGCTAGCCCTAGTACAGGAAGCTCATTCCATGATCAAAGCTTCGAACCCCACAATGCTCTGAAAGTACAATTTTTTTTATTTTAAAGGCATGTATAGATATGGAGAGGCAAGCATGCTGTTTTTATTTAACTACTTATTATTGTCCTTGATGAATTTCTCTTTATAGATAGATGACTACCCTCTCACCCATGTCTTTATATATATATATATATATATATATATATATATATATATATTGGTTTATTTGTTTGCTATTTTTATTTATTATTTTTTCTTTTGGGATTCATTAAATATTTTATCAATATTTTCTGGAACCAACAACCAACTTGAAAATTTCCCATGCCGCTTTAAATTGAGGATTTAATGCCCCCACACACCTATATATATATATATATAAGTCTGTTTCTCTACGTTTCTTCTTGGAGTTGGAGCCATTGATCCTACGTCTACATTCAATAATTTCGAAGCTCTTCCTTCCCCTTCGATTTTGTTAAGTTGAATATATAGTCTCATTCAGATGGATATCGTCAGAATTATTATTAACCAAAAACTCAGCAGTTGTAGCATAGGAATTAGCAAAGCAAGTGCACGTTACCTAACATCAAATGAATACAAAACCAGGGCCAGTAATCAAGCAAGCACCATAATCGACTGTAGAAGAAGCTTCATCCCCATTGCAAACAGTCACAAACATCCAAAAATTGAGGCAAATTAGCATCGACTGAATAAAGAATCAAAGGATTAAGTGAAAATCGTTTGAAAGTCATTAGGCTTGTAATTCAATATTTGTTATTTTTCTAAATTTTACCATCTTCAATTATATATATATTAAGAATAATGCTACTATATGTACCGTCTCATTTTGACCACTTATGTATTTATTTATTTTAATTATTGATTAAGGATGTGACTATTGTTATATTGATGTATTTTTTTATTTTTTAAAAATTTTTAAATATGTTAAAAATTGTAAAAAAAATAAAAAGTAAAATTTGTACTAATAGGCACACCCAGCAATCAAAATTAAGTGACAAACTAGCACTACACATATATTAATGCAATAAATTTTAGTTAAATATATATTTAAGCGATAAATATATAGAATTGACCCCTATTTTGAGTGTACGAGAGAAATGATATTTATAATTATAGAATATGCAAATGCAAGTGTAACACCCATTTTGAAAACTGTTAGTACATATAAAATTTACATAAAAAAATTAATCTTTTAATAATAAACTCAATTTTTGAATGCATTATTCTTTTCCCAATATATATATGTTTGTGTTTTTAATTTCTGACGTGTAAAATTGAAGAATAACGTGTCAATTCAAGAGAATAATTTATGGAAAAATTAAAAAAGTATTGGTCAAAAAATGAAATGATTGCTCAACTGATTAATCATTAAGGGTGATCCAAACACCCCATCAGCACAAGAAACGGTGAGCTTTGACTGCCAGAAAAAGGAAATCTGCTTTTGCTGCTCAACACCAATCTCGAAAACCAAAACTATTAATAAATATATATATATTCTAATTCTCTTAGTATTATTATATTATTTGAGAAAGTTTTCCAATTCGGAATTCCTTTTGCTTCGGTGCTTTGTCATTAAATATTATAATTCCCTCGCTTTTTGAATGTTTTTCTTATCCAATACATTTAGGGTTGGTTTGGTTCCTAAACCAAACTCATCTTATCTCACTCATCATTATAATTTTTTTAAATTTTAACATAAAATATAATAAATAATTCAATTTTTTCAAATCTCAAAATAATAATAATATTAAAAAATAATATTCTAACAATATTTTATCATCTAAACTCAACTCAACTCATTTCAATATCCAAACGCACCCTTAAGCATTAACTTTTATTATTTTTATTTTTATTTATTATTCTTATCCCCCACCATTAAAAAGGGGAAAGCACAGCTACAAAAGCCAATGCTCATTCAATGGTTGGGAAACAAGATCTTAACTTGGTGGGACACCCCCATTTAAATTTTAATTAGGCCTCTAGACCTAATTTTATTGATTAACCCTCTCATGATATAAATCATCTGAATTTAAATGCTTAATAAGAATGTGAAAATAATGTATGTTGTATGAAGATGATAAGTAGCATTTCTCATATCTAAGAGCATCCTCATTCGGCTCTCATCCCTCCCCATCTCTATAATTTGGAGATAATTATAGAGTTTTCTCTAAAATTCCTCTCCATCCGGTTCCCTATTTTAGGGAAATGTTTAGGGAATGAATAGTGGTTCTCCATATTTGGAGAACCACTATTCATTCTCCAAATCACTTTTATCAATATTTTATTCATTTCAATTAAATTAATTCTTATTCCAATCATCTACACTTTCTCTCATACTTATATTTATTATAATTTTAAATAATAGTTTTAAAAATAATTTAAATAACTCCGAAAATATAAAAAAAATAATATTTTAAAAATATTAAAAATAATTTAAATTCTATCTAAAATATTCATTAGAGTAATAGTTCAAAATATAAGAAAAAATATTGAGTAGTTAAATTTGTAAATGGAAGTGAGAGAATAAAGTAATAAAGAAATAATAGAGAAATGATATTTTAATAGAATAGAGATAGGGATGGGGAATGAGATGTAGAAGGTTTTTTAAAGATGAGTAAAATTTAGGGAAAAGTTTTAGGAAATGCATTTTTTAGCTAAATTATAGGAAATTTTATGGAAAATCCAATGGGGATGCTCTAATTATGTTAACTTGAGTATAATTAAACTTTTCGAGTAGAAAATTTCTTTGGGATTTTGAAAAGAATTTTCTAACATATCCATTCTCATTAGCCCTCACAGGTCATGCGTACTCTTTTTGAAAAAAGTAAATAAATCTAAAATTTGTTGGGGGTGAAGATTGGTTTTGGAGTTGAAAATTTGAGAAACAATGAATTCGCTTGATTGTCGCTCGACCGAAATTCAACCCGTGAGTGTACTTGATGTGCGCTCGATAGTGGGTTTAAGCAAAACTCAACCCGTGAGTTCGCTCGAGTCTCGCGTGACAGTTGGCTTAAGTGAGACACAAACCTTAGTGTTCACTCAAGTCATGCTTGACATCCCACTCGAGGCAATGTTGATTAATTGTTCGCTCGAGATGCGCTTGACACGCTACTCGTGAATGATGTATTTTTGCCAGAATTAGAGTTTCCAATGCCGTTTACTATAAATATGTAATATTTGACTTATGATATATGATTTCAACATATTTTTCAGTCAGAACAATAGTCAAATGCCCTTATAGAGAGTAAATTGAAATTGAGTGATTGTAATCTCTTATGATTAATAAGATTTCTGCAGTACTGTGGACGTAAACAAATTGTTGAACCACGTAAATTGTATGTCGTGTTCGCTTGATCATATGCTTGTTTACTCTAGTTGCCATCGTTGATGTGTGTGTTTTTGCACAACAAGACATACATTAAAAAATTATTTATTAAATGATAGATCCTACTTTTTTTAAAAGTTGATGCAAGAGTTGTATACTCGAAAACTGTATCTAACATTATTTATCTTTTAATACAAGAGAATAATTCTCGCATCTACATGATCTAGATCATATTTCTCTGTTAGTTTTTATGCCTCAATAATGCACTTTAACTTTTTCATGAATCACAAAACCATATAAAATATACAAATCATATACCTACAAAATGACTTTTAGTTTTAGTACTTAGATAGGTCTCCTAATATCATTTATATAGATTTTTGTTTTTTTTTTTCAATATTTTAGTAATCAAAGACTCATTTTAACTTTTTATGCCTGAATCCCAATCAAAAAATCCAATTATTTAGTTGATCAAGACAAATTAGTGGTCTATTCCCATTTTCTTTATTTGCAAGGGAATCAAGCAGGTGTCACATACACGTGGTTTTTCTTTTTATTTTTCCCGGAAAATAGTTTAAATATTCCTATTGTTTCAACTCGAGAATACTTGCATGATTCATAAACAAGTCAGGATCGATCCAATATATATAAATTGTTCACTATTCGACAAGATCATAATCTCTTAAGTAATTTATTAACCTGAAAGATCTTCAAGTTTTAAATTACAAACTTGTTTGCAAGTAACTTTTTTTTTAGTAATGTTAGGAACAAATTCTAAATGTACAAGTTTTTGTAAAAATATGGATCCCATAAAAAGGTGAGTTTTCATATTTTTTCACGGTATGGTACACTTTTTTTATAAAGGCATGTGTGAGATTTGTGCATTTTGGGTTTCCACATATCATTTCTCTACTTATTGTATCTTGGAGACAATGAATACACATTGACTTCACAAGATATCAATCTTTTGCAATATGCTAAGAATTTGAGATAGCTTAATCCTTATTAAATATATAAAATAATAAAATCTACGTATTCCCATCAATTTAAATCTTTGATACAAGTATTAATAACTAATATCACATGGTATTATATATAACAAAGGTTGTGAATTTGAAATCCTGATCTACAATTCATCCAATTAATTAGATATTTCTTGTGTTGGACTCACTTAACAAGGGATATTAAAGATATAAATAATAAAATCTATTTTTTTAATGAGCTTTGATTTTGATACAATTAGTGATTTCACAATCCTCTAATTCCTGAACTATTTATTTTATCCAAGAGTTAGTTTGGGTAACCAAACATTCTCTGATATTCTCAGATATTTACTTCCTAAATATTATTCAAATACAAAATATTTTTTAATTATAAATTTCATTCTTAATCATTACAACTTTTCCAAACTTTCAAATAAAATACAAATTTTTTTTTTTCATATTTCAATACAAAAATAATATTAAGAAATTCTATGCAATTAGTTTTTAATTCTATAATACTTATATTCAATTTTTTTTCTCTCGTTTTTTAAAATCTAATCAAATGTCTTAATTCAAACTATTTTATTATTATTTACAAATCATTTTACCATAAATATTTTGAAATATTCAAAGTGTCTAAATGAATTTTAAGATTTATAGCAGCAATATTATTGGATGCAAAACAAGTTAAAAGATAGAAGAATGCTAAATAAAATTCTAATTGTGTAAATTTCATGTACTCTATTAAAAAAAAAAGAATTTATAAAAAAATTATATTTTCATATAAATTCTATATTTATCTTCTTCTTTTTTTAAATATGGACACAAAAGAATAATATTCAAATATAATTTCTCTAAAACTTAAAGATAACATAGAGTAGAGTGAGGGTCGACGCATCCGCGACGGCAACCGCCAAATCTGAAAAAGAAGGGTGATTCGTTGAACAATCCACGTGTGAAAACCATAATTCGATGTCCACGACTCCTTAGTCCTTACGTAGGAACGCACATTAAACCAAATAAAAAGGATAAAAAAGTTCCAACAAAAAAACATCATTGATTTGATCGTTTCCAGGTACAATAGATTTACTTTTATTTTTCGTATCATTTTCTAATTAATGCGTATCCAAATTACAGAAATACTGACACGTGGACATCTCCACGGTATTGAACTTTTCGAGTTTCGGTGGTAACCAATCACCATCCTCAAGATCGGATTATTCCCAGGGCCAGGAGGTGGTAATTTTACTCCCGTCTTCACATTTGTTTCCATTAGAAGGCTCCTTTCCTAACTCTGTACATTCACTTTATTATAGTATGCACATGTTTTTCCTATTTTTGTTTGCTTTATTCTCAGCATTTTTAACCCATCTTTTCTGGAAAGATGCAATCAAATCAAACTAATTCTGTTTTACGATTTTCGATATGATTTTTGGAAATATAAAAAAAAAAAGATTTTTATTTTTATAGTATACCATCCACATTATCTAAATAATAAGAATTAATTTATAAAATTTAAAATTTAAAATTTTTATTATATAATTAGTTTATTAGACGTGTTCTATGGAGAATATATATATATATATATTTTTTTAAAAAAATTGTGTTGCCTTGGGTTTAATTGAGCTGAAATATAGTAATAAATAATGCACGTGTCTGAAATCATCAATCTGTGTCGGTTCTATGCATATACGGTTTCTAATGATTCAAAAAAGCATGTTCCCTATTCACATATCCGTGATTGCAATAATTTGGTTGGTGAAATTAATCATGCACATACCTATTTTATTCAGCAAATACTGACAAAAATGTTGAAGGTTTTATTCTTTTAAACGACCGACATTTATTCTCTTTCACGAATTAGATCATGATGTAGAATATTATTTAAGCGATAACAAATACAACTACAGAAAGAATAAATAAAAAAAATTTTAAAAGCTAATTTGCTCGTATTAATTAAATATGATACGTCAAATTTATTTAAAAAGAAAAACTTTACAATACATCTAAAATATATATTACATTAAATAACGTCAATTTATAAAAAAAAAAAATCAGTACTTACAGTAACACGTTCCATCATCTGATCACCAAGACATGAATAATAAATAACATTGGTAGTGTGGTGAAGATCTTTATGAAAGATATAACAAATAATATTGAATTAGAAAAAAGAATGATATACATTCTCAGATCAGAACGATTATATTATAATTTGCCCAAACTTAGAGCTTCTTCAGTAGTAGCCAAATATGACCAAAAGTAAAATTAATGCAGAAGAAATTGCCAAAACTTGAGGTTGATATGATGACAGGGTGGCCATAATATTATATAACAATATGCATGCACCAGTGTCAATTTGCATGCATATTTAAAGGGTTGCATTTTCCACACTCCTTCGGCATGTGTGCCTGTGTTTTTTAACACGATCGATGTTGACCATATTTCATATATATATATAATGGCTTGGAACAATATAATTATATAAATGTAATTAACTGGTCCCAAATAAATATAAAAATTATTTAATATTCTTTTTGCAAACAAAATTGTTAAGATAAGGAGAGTGTTATGTAGAGTTCTTTAAATCCTGATAAATAATTATAAATTATATGGCTGAAAATTTAAGACTCTTGACAATATTTATATATGAAAAATTCTTCACAATCTCTTACTATTCACACAATCTTCACACACCACATTTTTTTTATTTTATCAAATATTTATTATATGAATAATGAATAGAAAATTTGAAATAGTTTAAAAGAATAAACTCAATTTTTTTTAAATATTAAAAAATTTAAAATTTTAAAAAAATGTGGAGTGTGATGGAGGTTGTGTAGCAAAACTCTTTATATATATATATATATATATAGATTTTAATAAAAAAAATTTACAAAATCAGACTATCTTCAGATTTTGCTTTCATAGGACTCTGTGATATTTATTTCATAACTTAAAATCGCTCATGAATATGTTCATTCTTGGCTGAGAACGAAGTTTGTGATAAGTTTTGGAAGAGTAATGTTAAATATAATTTTAGGGTGTGCTAAGTCTCGCTTATTTTTTTTTATTAAAAATAAGTTAATATAGGATATACATAAAAAAATATATAATTTTATATTTTATATTTTTTTTTCAAAATAAATATACAGAGCTTATATATTTTAGAATTGCATCTAACATTTATTATTGAGGAAAACGACCAAAAGAAAAAAAAAAAAGAATAAGAAAAATAGTAAGCTTTTCAAAGGGATTATGCATGATTAGCGAAGATCTAGCTACTACCTACCTTTTAATGTCAGGTCTAACACGTTACAAATTCACATTGAGATCCTTCCCTATTCTCTCTTTAATTTGAAAAAAGAAAAAAAAACTTTACA
Source organism: Cyclocarya paliurus (assembly GCA_029856935.1). Taxonomy (NCBI): domain Eukaryota; kingdom Viridiplantae; phylum Streptophyta; class Magnoliopsida; order Fagales; family Juglandaceae; genus Cyclocarya; species Cyclocarya paliurus. Next base: position 14,520,759 of record CM056954.1, on the reverse strand, counting down.
AAATTTTACGTACAGTTACTTTTACCTATTTTTTGTATACTTCACTGATGTAATTGGTTGTATCATTTTTTTAATATAAAGTAAATATTGAGTTTTGCCATATTAGTCCAATGTATAAAGAGTACGTAAAAATGACTGTATGTAGCAGAATTGGTAACTTTAAATGTCTCTGTTGGTTTTTGCATTTTACACAATCAGAGTATATACGATAGCATTATTTTGGATAGTGAGATGAGATGAGATGATTTTTTATAAAAGTTAAAAGTTGTCATATTTTGTATAAGAATTAAAAAAAATTATAATAATGAGATGAAATGAAATATTCTCACTATCCTAACAGGACTAAATGGTACATTTATGTTGTGCCTTTTTCATTCCGAATTAGTTCATCCTATTAATGGGAAAAAATACCATCCAATTTAGTCAACGAATGGGAGAAAATTTCAATAATAATAAAAAAATACTGCTAAGGTGGATTCATGTGGTACATTAAATATATTTTATAATAAAAAGAAATTTATAATTTGACAAATCATATTATATCATATTAATTTATAAAATTATTTTTATAAAATTTATTTATAGCTAGATTATTTTCTTGGCCTCATGTTTAATCGTTAAAGAGCCACGATAATATTTTTCTTTTAAAATCCCAAAATAAATGCAATAATTTCGTGCATTTGTATCTAAAATCTGTAGAAACCATCTCTGACCCGTATGCCGGTTGAAGAAATGACATTTTTTCTCGCCATTGCTGTCATTACCCTCAAATCAATAAAGGAGGAGGAGAAAGTTCAGAAAATAATAATAATAGTGATAGTAAAAAGAAGGAAAAAAGAAAGATAAACATAAACTGGAGTTGTACTCTTTCTCTCTGCTCTCTCAAAGCCAAAAGTCCAAGAATCTCGCTGGTTCTGCCAATGAAGACGTAAACTTCGCATCCCTTCTGTCTTTTCTCATCCCTAACCGGCGGTTCTTGCGCCCCCCTCACGTGCTGCCGGTCTGGATATCCTCTTCATTTCAACTAGTACTTAATGTTGTCCAACTACTCGTCTCCCTCTCCAAACCACCTCTGTAAGTTTCTGCAACTTTTCTAATTCTTCATGCTCTTGTGCTTGATATTATGTTGTATGTTTTCCTTACGCTTCGCTCTACGTTTTGTTCTGGAGAAATAAGGAGCAACGTTTGATATTTTTTTGTAGAAGTGGATTCTGGGTTGTGATTGAAGCCATGAGAATGTTGCTGCGGAGGAATTTCTGGGTTACAGTGTTATTGATCATAGGAGTTGTTGGAGATAATCTGTATACTGTGAAGGGGCGTACACATCGAATTCTGTTGGATACAGATGTAGATACCGATGATTTCTTTGCTCTCTTGTACCTCTTGAAGCAAAACAGATCAGAGTTTGAGGTGGAGGTGAGTTCATGATAAATCTTTTTGATGTGACATCAAGTGACTGAATTTCTGCCATTTTCTAATGGTGATCCAAAACCTATGAACGACTTTAATATTAATTTCTAATTTTGCATTCTAATTGAGTTTATTCTAGCAATACGAGTGAGTGCTTTAGAATCTTGATTATATCTGCAGTTTTGAAGACGCGGGATTTTTTTGTTAGATTGCTTTGGTGGATGTTGCAGTTCATACTTTCTTTTTGATGTTGATGAACTATGTCTTGGTAGACTGTTCCTGCCAGAAATTTAGTAGTCCAGCATTTTAGTTCCAAAATATTATATTTCCAAGGTGATTTATGACATGTTAGCGGTGGAAAATGAGTGTTATTTACATGGGCTTGCAAGTAGAATGACTTATTCTGAAACCGACTAATCCATTTCAAGTTTTAAACGCATCAAGAAATTTTTATGACTGGTACATCAGATAGTGATTATAGAATAAACATGCTGCAGGGAGTCACCATCAACACAAATGCATGGACTGATGCTGGGCATGCTGTGAATCAAATCTATGACATTCTTTACATGATGGGCCGTGATGACATTGCTGTTGGAGTAGGAGGTGAGGGTGGGATACTAGAAGATGGTACAATTCTCCCTGATGTTGGAGGGTATCTTCCTATTATTGAACAGGTGTGAAGAAGTTTCTGTGATCATTTGGACCAAATGGCTTGCTATATAGTTCAATGTTCTAACACTATTTGTTATGTGAATGGTTCTAATCTGTGTTTAACATATCAGGGAATCACAACTGGAGGGTATTGTAGATATAGACAAGCTATTCCTGTTGGCCAAGGAGGGCGACTAGATATTAATGCCAACTATGGAATCCGGAAAGCTTTCCTACCTCAGGTATGAACTTGCACAGTAATTGCAATCTGGAATGAAATCTTTGTTCCTTGTACTTGTTGGTCCAATTCCCCATAAATTATAACATGTTGATATACTTCCCATAATGATTCCATGGACTTCTTGCCTCTATAAGTTGACAGTGGTCTTGAGAAATTAAGGTACACTATATTAGCTGAAGTGCTCAATTCATTTTTCAGTTCTTATAGCAGCTAGAATTGATTGTCTTGGCCATCTTATACTATCAACCCACTTCAAGCTTTAGCAGATAATGCTTTAATTTTATTTGCTTTCCCCCCTTTTTTTTTGTTGGGAGAGAGAGAGAGGGGGGGGGGGGGGGGGGGGTGAAGTTTGTCTCAGCTTCCTGATTTACTTCATAATGTTTATCCTCTAAATACGCGATCTTAGAATTTTCTTAATCTGTTCAGTATGCTCTGTTAGAATTCAAACTCGTGTCCAGCTTTTATTTTGTGGCTTTGCACTGGAGCTGTGCCTTCTAGTTTCTTGATTTTCATGTCGTTTGGCTAACATAATTTGTGATGTATTCAGGGGAGAAGGAAGTATACTCCTCTTCAACAGCCAACTGCTCAGCAAGTGATGATAGATAAAATATCAGAGGGCCCCATAACTGTGTTTGTCATAGGAGCACATACGAATATGGCTATTTTCCTTATGAACAACCCACATTTAAAGAAAAACATCGAGCACATTTATGTCATGGGTGGTGGTGTGAGGTCAAAGAACCCGACTGGTTGTTGCCCCCAAAATGCCAGCTCATCTTGCGTGCCTCAGCAGTGTGGTAACCATGGCAATTTGTTCACTGATTATACTAGTAATCCTTATGGAGAGTTCAATGTGTTTGGAGATCCTTTTGCTGCATACCAGGTAATGCAGTTCCTTCCTAGGATGCTTGCCATGGCAGATGATTCTGTGTCAGAAAAGTATAAAATGATTCCTTGATAGATTAAGAATAGAGATTCTTTCCAATACCTTACCATTTCCCAATTCTGTAAAGATATAGACACATCTCGTGTCTTGAAGCTAAAAGTCAGTTGCATTTGACAATGATAACTTTTCGTTCAGGTTTTTCATTCCGGTATTCCTATCACCCTCGTTCCACTGGATGCAACGAACACTATCCCCATTAATAAGAACTTCTTTGACACATTTGAGAAGAGTCTGAAAACATATGAAGCACAATACTGCTTCCAGTCATTGAAGATAGCTCGTGATACATGGTTTGACGACCAATTCTATACTGTAAGTTGTTCTACTTGCAAGAAAAGAATAAAAGTTTTTCCTCTTACTAATCAAATCCTCCCATATTAGCAATGCAAAGGGTGTGTCTTTCGCACTAGCTTGCAAATATAATTTTCTTGCTTGTCATTATGATCTGACTTTGATCTTTGATCTCCTATTATGTGATTACATACAAACTTAAGAAGTTACAAAGTCTTATTTGCATCTCTTATTAAAAAAAAGAGTCTCTCATTTGCCTCTTTTTTAGGAGCAAGTAAGATAATCTGCTACAATTTGATTGTTTGCAGAGCTATTTTATGTGGGACTCCTTTACAGCTGGTGTGGCAACTTCAATCACGCTTAACTCTCACAGAGATGATGGGCTAAATGAATTTGCTGAAATGGAGTATATGAATGTAACTGTAGTTACTTCCAACAAACCTTATGGGGCTTCTGATGGTTCCAATCCATTCTTCGATGGCCGCATAGTTCCAAAATTTGGATTAAAGAAAGGTGGAGTACATAGTGGTCATGTTCAGACTGGACTTCGAGATCCATTCTGCATTGTGAAGAATGGGAAGGGAAAATGCGAGGTATTAACTGGTTCAGTCTTGCAACGCTACATAATAGAAAAATTTTAGATTCTTTCCATTTCTGCTGACATGTCAAGATTTGATCTATAAGAAAATTTTAAAATTAATGGTCTTTTCAAATAAAATCTTGCCATGTCAGCAGTGTACTGAATCAATAATGTTGCTCCGGCTTACATTTTGTGTTGTTCAAATGTGCATGTGCTATCTATTGCAACAATATATTAGGATGGTTATACGGCAAAGATAACTGGTCCAGATGCAGTGCGTGTGCTAGTTGCTACAAAAGCAAAAACCAACCAGAACAAGAACAGCTCCCTAGACAGAGAATTTTTCATAAGTTTCTTGGAGGTAGGTTCATCTTTTCTCTTCTTAAATTCTTGAATATTTTTCATTAACATTATTGTTTTACACATGATTCAAACGTGCACAAAACACAAACATGCGCAACTTGCATGCACAGTTGATGCCTACTGGGAGTATTTTCATGTTCTGTTCAATGCTGTCTTATCCCCTTGCTACAATGTATATATGAACAGAATTATAACACACTTTCTTACAGGCTCTAAATCGTCCTCAACATACTGGGAGATTTAATTTTACGACACAATTTCCTTATTACAAAGAAGTTCTTTACAAACCAGATTTTGGGTCTAAAACACTTGGGAAACCTGTTGTTTTTGACATGGATATGAGTGCAGGAGATTTTCTAGCTCTGTTTTACCTCCTGAAAGTACCTGTGCAAGTAATCTACCTCAAGGTAGATTGCTCTTTCTTTTTATTTATGATGATTATTAGCTTTTTGGTTGTCACCCAATTCTAAAAAGCAACAGAAATTCTTATATGCATTGCCTTGGTTGTTTCATTCCGCAGGCAATAATAGTAAGCCCAACTGGTTGGGCAAATGCAGCTACAATAGATGTGGTTTATGATTTACTTCATATGATGGGGCGTGATGACATTCAAGTTGGTCTTGGAGATGTATTTGCAATGAACCAGTCCGATCCTAACTTTTCAGCTGTTGGAGACTGCAAATATGCTAAGGCCATCCCACATGGCAGTGGTGGATTTCTTGACTCTGACACTCTCTATGGTCTTGCTCGTAGTTTGCCAAGAAGTCCTAGAAGGTACTAAAAGTTTATCTTCAAAAGAGTAATGCCATTCATCATCTTTTTAACCATGATCATTTCATTATTTCGTGATATTTATTACTGCTATATCTGCAGATACACGGCTGAGAACTCCGTTAAGTATAACGCTCCTCGGGACACCGATCACCCTGAGCTCAGGCAGCCACTGGCGTCGGAAGTTTGGAAGTCCGTGGTGGAAACACTTGACTCAGGATCTAAGATTACTATACTCACCAATGGACCCCTGACTAATCTTGCCAAAATCATTCTATCAGAGAAAAATGCCACCTCTCTTATTCAGGTTAGTGGATTTATTTACTTGCTAATCTGTCTGATCACAAATTTAAGAGGGAATTAGAGGAATTCATGATTAAAGTAGTTACCTCTAAAAACTTGTGTTACAATATAATTTTAGATCTCGGATTCAATACAAAATCAATACCTTAATCTTCGTAATTTGTTTGTAAAAGGTTTCCTTGGTTTTCAATTTTTTAATATTAATCCTTGAATTTTTCAAAAATTAACTCAATCAAATTCTACGATTTTTTTTTTTTTTTTATTGGCATCGGGTGTTCAGGAACAGCGTCAATCAAAGTCTATAACTTACACAAAAGTATCACATTACTTACCTCGTTAAAAATTATAAAAATTAGTTTAAAAATCCAAAAGTGTTTAAAAAGCCAGAAACAAATTAAAACACTCAAAACAAACTTAAAAATGAAAACATGAATAACTACAATCAAAACGACAAAATTAACTAATTGTTTCTTAAAAAATAGGTACAAATTAAAAACTAAATATTACTAAAATAAGAATATAAACAAAAACATCAAAGATTAAAATACATGTAGAAAAGCATAAATTGAACAAATGTGGTTGGTTAAAATCTGAAAAAAAAGGCAGAGGAGGATCCTTGCTCCGAGGGTTGACTTGGTAGCTCCCAATCACCTTGCATAGTGTGGCTTTTTGTGCCACATGTTGACTTGTGATTGGTTCGCACATAAATGAATATCATACAAGGGGTTGGACGGAAGCACTTAATTGTAAATTAATAAAAATAAAAAGGAGAAATTTAACGAAAATCTCTACAAACTAATGAAATCTAATGACTCGTTTGGCATGTTATCCTTTCTTAGGTTTCTTGGTGAACCATGCCGTTCTGAAAAGTGCTAGCTGCTGTTATTGCTGAACTTTGATGATGAGTCGATGACAATAATATATATAGTTGATTATATATGATTAAGTTAAAATTATGGATAATTTGCATATGATATTAACAACATCAACTGATCTCAAATCTGGCGGCAGGATGTATATGTAGTTGGAGGACACCTCAGCCACGAACGTAAAGACAAAGGAAATGTGTTCTCGGTTCCATCCAATGAATATGCAGAATTCAATATGTTTCTTGACCCTTTGGCTGCAAAGACAGTCTTTGATTCGGAACTTAACATCACACTCATTCCACTTGGCATCCAGCGTAAAGTTGGTTCATTTCCAAGGATCTTGAAATGGTTTCAGGACACAAAAATGACACCTGAAGCTAAGTTCGCCTGGCGTTTGCTGACAATGCTATACCGCTTGCAACAAAGCCACCTTAGATATCAGCATATGGTAAAGCTCTTGGCCTTTTCCATATCATCTATGTCAGCAGTATAAAGGATGTGTCTTCTGCATTGTGTTTTGATGGAAGGCTTTTGATCCCTTTCATTTTGTTGGTCCATCTGTATTTCTTGGTAATGTATACACCTGATGTTTCTTCTGCTTTAGCTGTTAGCACTGAATGTTAGTGTTGTGCAGGAGACATTCACCGGGGAAATCCTTGGTGCAGTAGCATTGGCCAGTAATCACTCCCCTCTGAAGCCAACTTTTCAAGTGAAGCCCATCAAAGTCTTTGCCGACGGTGTCGAATCCAAAGATGGGCAAACTGTTATTGATGAAAAACATGGAAAACCGGTTAAAATATTGGAACATATTCACCTTAAAGCGTATTATCATCTGTTTGCAAAACAGCTGGTAAATACAGAGCAGTCTGCTGTGATAGGAAGTTTTGATGACCAGAAAAGAATGTGGAGGACACCCGCTAAATAACCTGGGATTTCCTCAAGGCAAAAAGGGTTAAATATTCTTTGACAATAAAGGATTTGATTTTTTGTTCCTCCTTGGATATACAGCACTTCATCTGTATTGCTGATGTTCTCCACACAGAAATTTTATAAGAACATGTTTCATGTAGGAACCGAACCTGTCATTATGCTTTTTAGTTTAGTTCGGTGACAGCAAAACACAGTGTAGGAAACAGCACACAAAGGAACATTCACAGTTGTTCATTGTCTTTAGTTTTCAATTCGTTATCCATTACATTACTTTGTAACCACACAGATAATCAACAATAAACAATAAAATTTCATCATGTTAGTTGGGATGCCAACTCTTTTAGAATCATGTCATGGTCTGCCTTCCTCTTCTGTAATCCGAGTAAAAAGGAATGCAAAATTGTAAATGCAAATCACATTCCTGGGAAATGGGACTACAAAATTTTAGGTAAATTTTCTCTTCTTACTTTGGAATTTTCTGTACTTCTAATTATCTCCATTTCCTCGTTCTTTCTCAGCCACCAAACAGCTATTATTTACACCTCTGCCAAGCACCCAAAAAGTAACAGAGGATGATTTTCAACAAAAGACAACGATTGGATTGGATTGTGAATGGACTTTTAGTGAATCTTGCTGATACTTTCTGTCAAACAATAGACGGGAGGAAAGAAAGCGTATCCCATTCTACCACCAACTTCCACGTTCCTGTCCACTCTATGTAGCCATAGAGAGCGACAGCTTCAATGTCACGATTGACCTCAAAGAATCATATCTTTGTAAATGGATTCGTATTCCCGAATCCCTCTAATTTAAAATGGTATTTGCTGTCCATTTGAATTTATTATACCAAATTAAATGTTTCCGTCGTCCTCCTCTTTATGCCAACTAATGACGACGATATAGATCATAGACAAAACGACATGAAGAGGAACGCCTTCAAAGAAAAAAGACGAAAAATTTACCAGCCAAAAGGCAAGATTTGCTAACTGATATGAAAGATCTTCACAGTAGTATTGTTAAGTGCATATAGATATTTTTTTTCTTCCTTTTCACAGCCCAAAAAAAAAAAAGCCTTTTGTCAGAAGTCGTGTTTCACAGAAAAATGGAAATGCTGGGAAGGCATGCATTTGCATTTACATCAGAACTTGAAATAATTAGACAGCGTGCTTTACAAACAAACATCAAAATTCAGTAAAAAACGATAACACATTGAATTAAAGAGAAACACAAAATTGATCTCCCAGTTTCATAATGAGAAATGGCACCAGATGGAAAGCTAGCTCTCTTTTCATTCATACAAGCATTAGGCCAGTAGTTAAAGAGAACCATGAAAGCAACAGAAGTTGTTCACATGAACTGATATAAACGCTATTCTACGACAAACCCCCCAATTATACTTTGCAGCCCCCAGCAATTTGGTAGCGTTAGAAAGTCATTTCGGCCATAGGAACTGACCCACCTGCTGCCACAATCTGTTGCTCTAGCTGCAATCATCAACATTATTTTTGCAAAACAATGAAATAGATGTATATAGCAAACAATAATCATTCATTCAAACAAAAGGGTATATAAAAAAAAATGATAGTTTGTAATAATCAGTCATCTTTAAAGCAATTCCCATTCTACTCACCCTGAATAGGGTCTCAAGCTTGTTCTTCACAAGGTAGTGCTCTTGTTTTACCTGTTGCAGACATCTCAGGCACCTGCAATCCGACGTTCCTCTTTGTTACAAAAATATCTTGCATCTTACAAAATTTAGATTCAATTGACGATGAAGGAAAAACAAAAGATATATTTAGATTCAATTTAGATTCACCCTTCAACGTTCTGTTCCTCACAGCAGTTGCGGAAAGCAACACAGGCATCTTTGACTCTCTGTGCACCCACGCTGATATGCACGGAACCCAATTCTTCTTTTAGTAAAAGAAGATTAGAAGGAAGATAATAAAAAGTTCTACTTGAAAAAATAAAATAAAAAAATTCTCCACGGCCGATACGGTACTCTCTTTGTTTTTCTTTTCATTCTTAACTCGTCCCAGAACTTTTAAGTTTTTAACTGAGAGTTTCTGGTGAGATTCAACTTTTAATTCATGGGGCTCGTACCAAGTTGGAGAAACCCATAAAAGAGTATTATTACTTTGGTAGGAACAAATTATTTGAACAGTACAGAGACCAAGAAGGAAATTTATTTCATGGGGTTCGTACGGGGAAGGTGGTTGCTCTCCTGTTTATTTTTCGTTTTCATTCTCCTTCTCCTTTTTCCGGTTTCCCCCCTTAAATCAAACAGCAAAAACAAAAACTAAAAAGCAAAAGGAAAACAAAGAAAACGGTGAACGAAATAAAGAAATTTGTGTACCTGGCACTGCTTCCCTTCAACTGGTGAACATGTGCATCAACCCTTTTGAAATCTACACTTTGCTGATCTCTGAACAAAGAACAATGTAAAGGAAAACCCCAAAACCGAAGAAATAAACTTTTCTGCTCAACTCAAAGTATAAAAAACAAACAATCCCAGCAAAAAAGAAAATAAAAGACGATGGGGAGAGAGAGAGAGAGAGAGAGAGAGAGAGATTGAATCCTCACAGAGCTCTGGCGATATCAGTGAGTAGCTTCTCAGAATCTTCAAAGAAAAGAGACACAACTTCAACAACGAAGTCTGGGTTGCTCTCGTCTTGAAGTTGCTGAAGCTGTAAAAACTGAGCATCCAAGATCCCCTTCGCTCACCAACAAAACCAAGCCCCACAAAATCAGAACCAACGCGTAGAAGAACGAAATAAAAAAATAAAAAAATGAAAGCCAAATACAGCCCAACAGATCAGACATACCAGACCAACAAAACAAAGCAAGAACCACAAACCCATAAAGATTTCCTCATAAATTTAACAATTTTCTCTGGTTTACCTCCATATACAAGGACTTTGTGTACTCAGCCAACCGCCCCTGCATCTGACCCAACTCCATGCCTTTGCCTTTGCCTTTGCTCCTCTCTACACAGATACACAACACTCGGTGACCCAATAAAGATTGTGGCTTAAATCTTGCTGATCTTAAGGAATTACTACTCAATCAAAGAGTATATAAATGCTTGAAAGGGATTTGAGAATTTATCACGCTGAGCAGAATCCAAAGGTTTCTAGCTTTTGGGTATGTCTCTACTCTAAAGCGCTAGAACAGTCTAACTCACCCTTTTAGTCCTCTTTTGGATTGTGCTCTGCTTTTGAGTGCTTTCTTACAGAATCGCAGCCCCCACCAAGTGTTCTCTTCCTCCGCATCGTCTATGAGCTTTTATTTATGAAGCCCCCCCTCCTTAACCCTTTCGCCTTCGAGTAATATTTTTCATTTTTTTTTAATCCATTAATTTATTTTCTGATTCGCTTACTCTTTTTCATATATTTTTTTAAACAAACCTGCTGCAAATTATTGGTTCTAATCGAACGTTACACATGGGGTTGACGTAGAAATGACTTCAGACATGTAACCTTTTCTTTTCAATGAATTTATGATAGTCTATGTTCACTTTTTCCTGATGACAGATAATACCATGTTCACCTTCACTTTCTATGGATAGAGAAAATATTTTGCCGCGAATCAACAAGATAATGAGAAAATTGTTGATACCTCTTCTAATGACTAGAACGGCGAGGGTTGACATTTACCCAAAAATATTTAATATTCAGAGAAATGCTCACATCTTAATACCCAAGCTAGACCTAAACAACTATGGAAGGGAGACAGCAGGAGAAATACGTGCAAAAGAATAGAGATGATAAGTCCAAAGATGGTTCTTGATCCATTGTTAACTTTATTTTCCAAAACTATACATATTTTACTGTTTATAAGACTTCCTGCAGAAATAAGAGGGAAGCAAAAGGGATTTCACTCATGTGTAAGTTTCACTTAAGCTCTCATTTGGATTCAGAAAGTGTTTCACTCATCTAATTTCATTATTATAACTTTCTCAAATTTCCACACAAAATATAATAAACAATTCAACATTTTCAAATCTCAAAAC